>VZRR01012423.1:360573-467266 GCA_013398015.1 Oreocharis arfaki
TGACATCAAATACAATTGTGTTTTTAAAAGATAAAGCAAGATGAAGCCACAACCAAACCTGGCTCTGGAAACGGGTTGTGACAGCAGCAGGATGGTTCCTTCTTTGGGGTTTTTCTTTCCTTTCTTTCCAACAAAATTTCCCCACTGGTAAGGGCTGTGTGCCAGCACTCTTAGGACTCATGGCCTTTTACTACGTCATTCCAGTAGACGTTGCAGAAAGACATACAGACTAGATTAGATGGCCTACTTTCCAAAATTATGAAATCCTGAACTAAAATAAGCTGAAGACAGACTGAATGTTTGAACAAAATACCATGAGGTTCTACAAGAGACTGAAAGTCACATTTAATTGATAGTTGGAGACTCTCAAATAACACCCTGATGACAATAAGACAACTGACTTGAGGAGACCAGGAAAAGCAGAGCAAACTCCTCATTTGGAAAGAAAGTTTATCCTCCTATTTTCAGTATCTGTGATTACAATGCCGGTGAATTTATAGCAGCCCATCTGAGATGAGTAATTCGGAACAATATCATTTTGCCATTTATTTTGCCTATTACTTTGAGGGAAAGTCGTTATAGGGTTGCAGCCAACACAGGTATTTGTTTCTTTTCTTTGAGAGGTAAGGAGGAAAAACATGAAGAACAACACAGTGAAGAGAAAAAGAGGAACATGTGGGCATCCTCACTGACTTCCTGGTAAGATGGATTCAGCAGCAGCCAGCATCAACATTGCCCCACAGGACCGCAGGAGTGGCCTGCCCCTCTGTGCCTTCCATCAGGTAGGTGCTCAAAGGTTGCACGGAATTAGATCATATGAACAACTAACCTAACAGATACCCACTGTCAATTCACACAGCTGGAACATAAATGCCAACAACTGGCCTCTTACTCTGGCAGCCAGAAAAACGTCCCAGCTAAACCTATGGTCACCACTCTTTGGAGAGCCCCCTAACAACTCTCCCTATCCTCTTCATGATAGCTGATGCTTACATTTCTGCAATCTGTTTTAAAATAGCAGAGCAGTCGTGGATTGCAGAGAGCACTTTACAGAAACTGCTGAATTAAAAAAAAAGAAACCAAACAAACAACGCTTTCCACTTCATATATTGTCAGGTAGGTAAAACCTCGAAGTAGCATAGGAGCACTGGGATGGCCCAACTTGTTGGGACTGCTGTCTTCCATGGACAGTATTTAGGTCCACAGGAGGACCTAACTGTTAGAACTCTTTTTCAGGCACTGACACTGATTTCTGACCAGTTACGTTTGTCATAAACTGAAATACATGTAACAATCATCCTCTGGTAACAGACACATCAGATTTCTGTTATTCCCAGCTTTAGTTAATGAGGAAAACCACTTAATTCCAAGTGAGAAGATCAGAGTAGCATTTGTAGCTCACTATTTACATAAGAAAGAAATTATAGGATTTCCCAGCAAGAAACACAAAAATCTCCAGCTAAAACTAGTATGAAAATGGATTCAGCTATCTTTCCCAAGAACATGAGGATGGTTAAACCATCCAAGGACCTTGGAAATCTATCATCTGACTTCAACCTCAACCTTTCAGCGCAAACTCAAAAGAAAATCGAGACAGGCAACAACGAACAATCGCTTTCATCACCTGAATCCCATTCTTTTTGATCCATATGCTCTGTGGTTTTCATTGCCTGAAAACACCCATTATGAAAGATCTACAAGGAGACAGAGACAACTGCAATATTACTGTTCTTCTAAATGTTAGTCTTACAATAAGAAGAAAGAAAAATGGTGTCAGAGACAAAAAAAAGAGATCATCTATTTCTTTGCAAGTCTAAGGCCCAGAAAAAGAACTGCATAATGTTCTTAAATTCAAGAAAGTAAGCTATTAAAAGTAAAATACATAAAAAACAGTAAGAAATAAAATTGGATGGTAAAATCCAAATATAGGAAGTGACATAAGTAATTACATTGCTCTGTATAGGACAAATATTTAAATAGACCTCAAATGCAGAAAGCATTGTCTACATTAAGGCCATTTTAACAGATTAGATTACCTTGGTATATTTCTTACTTGTTTTTTACTTTGTAATCTCAGTTATATGAAGCCACTTTGAAAATAAAAAACGAGTGACAAACACTTCAGACAAGTTGATGTTTTCAGATGTTTGCTCCCTTTTTTTTCCAACATGGTCAATTAAAAATGAACGCACCAAAAATTCTCTCCGCAATTTCAAGTCTTTTGAAAAACTGGCACATGAAGAGAATAAATGCTGCTGCCATTATATCAATGCCTCTGCACAAAATTTTCCCACCATTATCTTGAAAGCTCTAAATGACTATCTTTGAGAAAAGAGAGGAGAGGTATTTTTAAATGCAGTAAATGGATGGTAGTTTTAAACACTCATTTAAAGCATGTACATGATAAATACTGTGGATTCAAATGAGCATGCAGAGCTTCCCACTGTATGTACACGTGACAAACCGAATCTGCTTGTTGTACTCCTTTGACTTAAAGAGCCTCCAAAGAATCGGGTAAGATATGAGAGGAGGCCATTCCCCTACCCTTTGGCTTTCTGTATCTACACAAAGGGCAGAGCAGCCAAGGTCTGTTATATATTACTCTGAAAATATCCCACAAACAGTACATAAAAGCACCACATTTTGGTCAAATCTATTCTAGATACATACATGCAAGTACAGAATTAGACCAGTGGAAATTAACTAAAGAGTTACAGATGGCCCTGTATATAAAGCAGTACAATATAAGAGAGACCATCTGGAAGTATGTTTTGTCCTTAACTGATTTTTTTTTTTTTTAAACCAAAAAAACAACCTCCTTTCTACTTTTCCTTTTCTAGCTACAAGTTTTCTCTGTGTGATGAAATTGTGCTTGGTTTAGTCTCCAAATAAACGAGGACTTGATCTGTACACCTGCCAAGCTGGGAATCTGAAGTAGAGGTGCAGGCTAAATATCGAGGAAGCCATTGTTTCAAGCATTGAAATTACATGGTGACGCTTGGCATGTGTTTAGGGAGTACAGCTACAGAATGAATCCTTACTGATTTTTCATTATAGAAAAAAGATACATATTTAATAAAGAACTTGTTCAGGAAACAAACAGATATTCTTTGAGTGAGATGCATGCAATTATCATTGCTGTCTTTAATTGGAACAACATTTTAATGTGAGCATCACCCCAGCTTGTAAAAAAACCATGTTGGCATCCATGCCGTCTTGCTACAATTGCGCGGCGTTTGTGCCACCAGAGTCAGGAGAGGAATCGTGGCATCAAACACAAACAGTGAAACACTTTTCTACTGCCACACTCAGAGTAAAACGTCACCTGCTGAGGTGTAGCGGGATAAAAATTAGTACTGGCTAGTGAGGAGGTACCGAGCCTCCTGAGACTGCCAGCCTTGCTTCAAGTACCACATTTGCGGAGTTCTACCATTTTTCACATGGATTAAGGGTCTTCAGGTGTATGATATTTTCAACTAACAGTAAAAAATATTTAACTAGCTTTCATTTTCAGAGGAATGCCTTGCAATGAAACATTAGAGTGTATTTTTCCTATCCTGAAGTATGGGAATAAGTCCCTTTAGCATAAATGTCCCATTAGCAACATTGTATGTGGTATGGTTTAGATTATATTCCCAGGCTAATATGTTACGGCCCTGGACAAATAAAACCAAAATAAATTATATCCATCTTTCCATAAATTCCATTATAGCTTAATTGTAAGATTTTTTTCCTTCCTTTTTTTTTTCTTTAATTTGACATTTTTTTAATATCCAAATTGCTTGCATGTGCTCTTTCCCTTCTTGCTTCTCCTCTGCTTTCCCTCCGAGTCAACAGAGGCTGGCAATTTGTCATTATGATAGATGAAAACGGGGAGCAACTCAATGAGATATATTTTTTTGAGTCAGTTAATGTATTAGCCCACAATTAACAGTATTAGTATTACATACATAACATCCAAAATTACATACTGCATTTTCCTTACGTGCTTCTAAATTACACTTACGTTCACATTTTTCCATCGCACATAATATGGAGCAAAGCTATAGTGTGTTCCTCTGTATTAACAAAGCAGGGGGTTTTCCGCACATGGGACAAACACAGCATCACTTGTTGTTTGTGACACACATGCACTGCTACTGTATCAGGTCAAGTGCTCTGTAACCTGCTTATCAGCAGTTAACACTAGATACAGCTTAAGAGAACAATTCAAAAATGGTTTTGATTGATTGCAACCAACTGGCAGCGTAATTGCACTCAAGCCATTAGGAATCCAATTGAACCCTGATCGAGTACTTCATTACTCCTGCTCTTTTCACAAGGGCACACCATCCCAAGTAATATTTTATATATTATAAAAGGTTAGGTTTGAAAAATTAGCATTACAAATGTCACATTTACTTCCAGCTGGAAATGTGCAACAATGTGTGACAATACTGAATAAAATGTTGAAACATGTTTTCCTTTTGTTTTACTTTACTCATTTTTGTAATACAACACTGGTTACTGGAAAATGCCTTACAGCTTTATTTAAAACACATGTTCAAAGATCTGAATGAAAAAAAGCTTCAACTCTCTCTGGAACATCTAACCAATATATCATTTGTATGCTTCAATTTTTTTTTTACTGTCAAGAATACTTTTATGTCTTTAAGATTTATTTAAACTAGTTTATTATATAATGAAGCTTGTCAGATCATAAGAACAAAGTCAAACAATATGTTCTATATCAAAGTATAACATTTAACATATAGATTTAAGTATACGTATCAAGTACAATGCAATCAAGCAGAGTTTAATCTGAAAATGCAAATGGTTCAGATTATTAAAGACACATCTGTTCTTTGAAGCATAATTTAGGCTGTTTATCAAAAAGCTGTATGTAATTACATTATTCCCTCCCACCAAACATATTTTAGCCATGGATTTCTTGGTTTGAAAACCTTTAGGTTTAACCCCAGGGCCAAAATTTCATAGCCTAAACCACTAACTAAAATATAAACACAAGCATAAATTTCAGAATGTATATAATCACTTCTAGTCTACAAACTATTATGGTAGGACAGTCATTTTGATTACATTAATCTCATGGTGATAACAGAGTTGAATAAACTATCAAGTATTAAATCTGAGTTGTTTTATTTCTTTTTCTCTATTTGTAAATACACATTGCTTCACCATATCCTGCTACTGTGCAGGAGCCTATATGAGACAAATAAAAAAGATCGGACTCTGCTTTCTTTTGCTTTGAACAACAATTTTAAACACACACTCCTTATTGTTTAAGTGGCGAACACTCCTAAAATGTATAACATATTTAATAATAATATATACATAAAAATTACCTCCCTCATTTTTAAATACTACTGTAAAGATCTGAGTCATGTGCAAATTAAATATTTCTGGTATTGATAAAGTTAAAAGTAAATTCTTGCAAAGATCAACAAGTGATTGTTTCAGCTGTAAACAGCATATACCTGCAGATTTAAACTCTAAATTATAAATAAAACCTGGCATGCAAGCAGTCCATTAATCCTATTTTAAATGCATGGAAAATACTTAACAATGGGGATCTATACTGCTGTATTACCGTGCACAGATCTAGCAACTGTGCATACAGAGTAGCAATAACTCTCATTACACACAACACTACAAGTAAAACATTCGTGCTTTAAGACACATTAAAATGCCTTCTTCTGCACAAAAGAAGGAGCATTTATGAGTTCCTGGAAATCTGAGAGTTATATTTAGTTCTTGTGAGTCTAGTAAAATGCAACATGCAACAAAATCGACACTCATTAAAGCAGCTTCAAAAGCTAAAATATTGCAATGGCTACATAGTTGAAAAACATCAACTTCTTTAATATGCTTCATTTTGAAAGTCACAGGCTACACATTAAAATGTTTGTTTAGCCTGTATTTAAGGAACAGGCACTCAGGTGCTCACCTGTCAGTACTTTTTAAAAGAGAGATTCCTCTCTGCTCTTTGATTTTTTTGGATCTAGTCTCACAATGATAATTTACATATTTACATCAAACATCCATAAGGCACACAAATGTGTAAAAAAACTGAAAGATATTAATTTATTTATGATTTATCCTCTTTCTGCAGCCCCACACAGAAAATTGCTGTTCCCTGTAACAAAATGCTGAGATGAGTGTTTAGTGTTCAGAGGCCAGGATTCTTACTCAGGACAAAGCTCCTCATCTTTCTAGAAATATTGCTATATTTTAGAGGGAAAGACCAGTTTGGAAGAGGACGAAAAGAAGTGCTAAAAAAGCATTACCTCATCATATCCTAACTTGGTTGGCTGTTTTCAAATGTATATGTAGTCCCACTAAGCAAACAGAATAACTTTTAGAACAGACAGTTATTTCTTTTTCACAATGCAGACATTGTTTGATGGAATTTACACACCATGGGTGGCTTGTTAGATAAATAATAGAAAAACAAGATCAGTACTACTGTGTCTATTTAGAATGCTATTCTGAGATGCTGGAAGCCATAACCAAGATTTAGGAGTTTTTACAATATTGTGTTAAAAAATACAACTATCCCAAATTATCCCATCTAAAATAAGACATGTTCCAAACGACAAGAAAAATGGAAGAGCACAAGAAGCAGTACAGCTACAGCAACCCACAGCCTCAAGGCCAATGGTCTTCATACATGTTACTGAAAGCTAAGCAAGGTTCACAGCAGGCTCAGAAGGTTAACAAATCAGGCTCTGGTGGGCCAAAAAAATAACAGAGACAACACTTTTTTTAACTGTTTGTATTGGTTGCATGATAATATACTGTTCCACATGAAGATAATAGATGTTACCCCAGTGGCAGATACAGAGACAACTGTACTTGTTGGGACAAAAGGAGCTTGAGTCTGCTGGAGGAGGACAGAAAGACTAATGTAATAATCCTACCCCAGGATTTCCTTGATTTTTTAGGCTTAGATCTCATTCTCAGTGTCTTTTAAAACTAATTTATGCATAAGATTCTTGCTTTTTAATTCTAATCAAGTTTAAGTATCTGCATGCTGAAATCAGAAGCACTTGTATTCTCTACAACATTTCTCCAAACATAAAGCATTTGGTCCTGATCCAAAGTAGGCTTTAGGTACCTAAAACAGATTTAGTTTGTCCTGAGGTGCCTGAATCCAAAACTGTGAGCTATATTAGCCATGCTTAGCAGCCATTAACCCTGAAAACAGCTCTGGCTTTCACGTGAAAGCTTCTCAGCCACATGACGTTCTCCCTCTAGTCAGTAGAGCTCCCTGTGCCTCAAGAAATCCTTGTCCATTTCCTACATAAGCTCAGCAGGAACCTGGAAAATAGGCAAAACACACTGAAATGTCTCTTAAGAAAATAATCAGAACAGTGAGTGCAGAAAAACGTCAGAGCAACTGGGGACACATTCACTTGGAAACATACATGGAAGCACTTTCCTCTAGCCTAGCTGGTACAACACCTGTACAAAAAAATTAGGTGGATTCTAACTCTTTACCCAGAGTCAAGCTTTGTTGAAGCAAAGGCCATTTTTCAGTAATGAATTCAAAAATCAAGGGACAGAAGAAGAAAGGAAGAGCCTGACTCTTGAGCTCAGCATCTGGTTCAAGAGTGCTACTACTTTGGGTTTGCTCCAGGAGCTACTTCTGTCAAACAACTGCTGTTACCAGCCATGTTAAGCAGAAACTGTCATCCTCATTTCCCAAATGTATAGTTGGGCTCTTCTTTTTGTGACATAGACATTAAAGAAACTGTTTAAAATATTGGTCCCTAGGCTATGCTTCCTGGATGTCACTAATAACCTCCCTCCCTTTGAGCAGTCTTCTGCTGTCTCCTCTTGAGCCAGAAAATCTCTTTTAATTACTCACAGTAATTCCCAGAGAAAATCTACAACTTGCTTCAATAGTTCAAATGGTATCTTACACTCCAAGTCAAATATAAGATCAATATTTGAAGACATAATGGATTTTATTGTGCCTGCATGTAAATTACCATGCACAGTTAGTAGTTCAGTGAGTGCTCTCATCTGTTGACAAGGACCTCATCTTCACCTCAAGAACAGAGAAAGGTTACTCAAGCTCTGAAACTGAGCGTTACCAGCACCCAGAAAACCAACCCAAAATATCTCTTGGATATCAGCAGACTTACTTCCACTCAAATTCTCAGATCCCACATATTCTACTCAGTCTTTCAAAGTCAGTAACTTCAAAAACTGAAGTTTACTAAGATGACACTCACATAAATGGCATACCACAAATGAGAATAAATAATTAATGATGTAATTTGTTTAGCCTTTCATCAGTTATGGTCAGGCATAAACTGAAGACAGAAAGAAGAAGCTGGTTTTATAGCAAGCAGATTTCTGGAATACTCTTTCCACAAGAATAGTAGCAAGGGGGAAAGAAAAAAAGTTCTATGCATTTTAAAATAGAACGTGATCTAATTCTTAAAAGGACAATGTGACATGCTATGATTGCCTAAGACTGAAGCAAGTGATACACGTGGTCTCTTCTTAATGTTGCTCCTGCTCTAGGTCCAGACAAACAAGCTGTACAGAAAAACTGCTCTTCTCTTCTCTTCTCTTCTCTTCTCTTCTCTTCTCTTCTCTTCTCTTCTCTTCTCTTCTCTTCTCTTCTCTTCTCTTCTCTTCTCTTCAGAACATCTAACTCGATTATAATTTTGCAGTGGATCTTAGGCCTTCTGGAAAGCTGTCAGCAGCTTCATTACTCAGAAAGGTACAGATAAATAGAAGCTGAATTACAGATGCCATTATACTGTAACACTGTGCTCAGCTTCCGGGTAAAATATATAGCTTTGCTACACTGAAGAATCTTATATGAGAAAACCAGTCCTGTTAACATAAAAAATGAGCCAAAAAGCCAGTCTGGACAAAAATATAATTGTCAAGATGTGGCTGTCTGCAGCGGCCCAAGTTTCTCTCTCGCAGTTGTGTAACAGGCTTTTTGGGTTGCAGTATTCTTGGCAGTCTGAGCAGGAACAGAGACTGTTCAAGTTACACAACTCCAATGTCATTAGTGGCTTCTTAGGAGGGTGCCCAGAGCTGCCCAAGTAAGTTAGCATTACACTAAAACATAAGCTGCTAGTTGCAATCTCTCTGTTGTGCACACAAGTCAGGCTCTATCGCTGGTTCTCATGCACCACATCCCGGCGAAGAGCGGGAGCACTGCCCAGACTGCCCTGTGCTCTGTGCCTGCCCACTCGCTAGCTTCTTCCAAGAGCTGAAAGCCTGAAAGCTCATTCAGGCTCATATTTTTCATTTTTAGCAAGGTCAAGGGCTTTATTGAAATGCCATTTATGCCAGTTATTCCTCCTTTTCACTGAGCAACTCGCTCTCTGATCTGTGCTGAGTATTTCCATCCATTACTGACTTTTAGGTGAAATCTCTGCCTTTGTTACTGTGCTTACTTTCCCATTTGATGCATATTCTTTTGCTGTAGTAATCGGCTTTACTGATCATACCCATTTACCTAAGAAATTTCACCTAGTCACTCACTTTGTAGCATGCTAAACCCATTTACTCAAACACCCACTCTGACATTATCAGAAGCACTATCAAGTACCAATTTCCTGTGCAAGGAGACGGTATTCTTTAAAGCACTCAATAGTAGTAACACTAGTATGTAAAACCATGAGCTATTTGCAGCCTTGTTTCAGTATAATTTTATTTTTTGGGGTTTTTTTTAATACCACATCATTCTTTTCTTGCACTGCAATAGGATGTGTAGGAGGTATAGCAGCACCTCATTGTCAATTCAAGCTTCTATTTTTAAAATATTCAACTGCTATGTGAACTACAACATTAACTTCAGTCCCTAGTTACAACTCTAGTGGTTTTGGTACTGCCCAAAACACATCACAGAACTGAACTACAAGTCTTCTTTTCTTCTTACTTTTCCCTTGTTTTCTTTTTTAATTGTAGTATATCATCCTTAAGGAGGAATTACATAATATATGAGATCAAAATATCAAATTATATTTAATAATGCAATATTAAAAGAAATCTTGACTTTTTTTTAAAAAAGTCATGTCACGCTTTTGTCTCAGCATGTACCCTTTAAAATATCTAAGGGTCTTAATAGCCTCAGGAGAGGATATTTTCTATTGACTTTAATCATGGTTATACAGTATTAAAGAAAAATAGAAGGTGTCTACGCTATGAAGAACACAGAGATGACAACTGAAGTTAAACACGCAGCACTGGTACGAGCATCTGTGAGATGTCTAACATTCCTACTGCCAGAACATGAGCTCCCTTCCTGACTTGTCTCCTTGCTGCATAAAGCTGCAACGTCTGAATTCATCTCAAGTTTTAGACTTAAGACTACCCTTTCTCATTTTTCTGAAAATTAATAACTTAGAAATATTCTAAACCCATCAAGAAACGTTTTGATCAAGTGGATGAGATTTTCCAAAAGAGAACTTTGAAGTGTCCAGTCTCATTGAATCATTTTTTGGCAGCAGGAGTTGCCCCATTTGGAAAGCCAGTCGGTTTTACAGCATCTTGAAGAACTACCCCAAACGGAATGCACTTGCAATGCCAAGGCTTAATATTTACTTTTTAAGTTTTTAAATTTTATTTTCTTTTCCCTCATGATTATTTGGTCAGAACTCCTACAGCAAATCAAATGCTTTCACAAAGAAAATGCTCCTGTTATGTCACTGAAAATCTGCATTCTAGAAAGAGAGGGCACAAGGCATTTCACTTTGACATTTGTGGTTCCTGAAATCACTGACATAAGGGGAAACATTTTCACTTAAAGTAGTCAGAATGATAACTGACCTTTCACTTATGCTGACCAAATATATTATGAGCCACTCAGTCACTGGGATCTATCATTCTTAATTAGCATCTACACAATAAAATAGCTCAGCACAGAAGTGTATTAATTACTGTTTTATGACTCTGCTTTCTATTCTGCTGGTTGTACAGTACCAACCATAAAATGCTGGGGCCTTTTCTAGCACAAAGGGGCAGTATGTGTTATGTGTGATTCATGAAAGTTTCATTAATATTTAAGTTCATGTGGTTTTGAGGAGCAGAGGGGAATGAGCTGTTTCTTCTTACTTCACGCCCAGAGGATTTAGCTCAATTTTCAGGGTAATATAAATCGCACAGTGTGATAGGACAGAAAATCTGCTTTGCATATATCCTTTCTTTCATACTACAATTTATGAATCAAAATAAAACCACAAAAAATACGTCAATTCAGGCAACTGTCTTCAAAATTCTGTGTACTAATACAGAAATATAATGGAGAAGAAATCAAAGAAAACATCATTCCTTTGAACCACCAGCTTTGGATAGAGGAGAAGAATAATCTACCATATTCTTTGTATTTAAATTAATGTAGGTTTTTCCCCTTTTTTTAATGATGTAGCAGTTCAAAGGACAGAGTGATAATAAACCATCATTTGCTAAAATACTTCTCATGATGTGTCATTTGAGACCATGTACATCACACCCAAAGTTTAGAAATATAATCTATCTGAATGAACTGGCTGCAAGCTGAAACTAGAAAGAAGGATTCATTAGTCTTTTATTTCAGAGACCTGTCTGGGGCAAAGTGCATGACTACAGCTCAAAGGAAAAACAAAAGCAGCACAAAGATGAAATACTGAAAGATTAAAAAAACCCCTAAAACTTGCTTAGCACCAAGAAGATCTATATACAAACTTGTACCCAGAAAATGTAAGATTTTCCTGCAAAAGTTACTTGGCCTTGAACACATGTTCAACACCAGGCTGGATAAGGCTTTAAGCAACCTGGTCTGGTGGGAGGTGCCCCTGCCCATGGCAGCCGGGTTGGGACTAGATGACCTTTAAGGTCCATTCCAACCCCTTAAAATTCTATGACTCTAATACATGCATACGGATTTTTAACTTAAAGAAACCAGAGTATTGGGATTGTCCAGTTTCAGTCCTGCTCTGCAGCTCTGGCTGCCAGAGCAGATCCTGCTGCACACACGGCTTTGTTTCCAGGGAGGAAAAAGCCGTCGGCACCAATAGGCAGATTGTGCCGTGAGCAAGTGCAGAGAGTGCAGGAGAGATTCACATCCCTGAGATCAGAGGAGACCTCAGCTTTAAGTTTTCAGTGAAGAGAGAAGGGATCAAGCATCTTTACCAGCTTCACATGCCGCTTTCTTCCTAAGAACTCATCTTTATTGCAGAAGATATTACAGGATCACAGAAATCACAGAATTTTTTAGGTTGGAGAAGACCTGTAAGATCCTCAAGCCCAACCATTAACCCAGCAGAGTATTAAGAGTCTAATCAATAGACCTGAATTGGCAAATATTTGGCCTTATGATTATGCAGCAGCCATACCTGGAGGGAGAATAAAGGTTCAGAATACGAAACAGTTAGATGGTCACCTTGATAATGATGTTAAGTCAACCGAAATAAAGTGGATACCTTTTATGTCAGTCCTGGATTACTTTTAGCATCACCTCAGTAAAGCACTGATGACAGCATTAACCTGTTAATATGCAATAAGAGAAGATTCATCTGTCTTGGAGCCAAGAAAATTTAGTCTAGTAATATGGAACAGTAGGTTATGCAAGGAACTGGGGGCGCTGCCACCTCCTGAGATGAGAAATCACAGGAAAAAAAATCAAAAGTCAGTTGTACCATTCCTGCAGTTTGGAGGGAGAAAAAAAACTGAGAGAAATACTGATGCTGATTTTAGTGAGACTAAGATTTCATTGTTTATTTTTGGAAATGTCAAAGATCCATCAAATTTATGGCTGGAAAGGACTAAATTTCAAGTCATTGCTGCTGGATGGAACCCAGTAATTTGTATTTGGTTAGAACTTCTTGTACTGGGCTAAAGCAGTCCTGTAAAAAGACTCCCCATTCTGATCTGGATAAACCAAGAGACCCCACTGGTAGTTTCTCAAAGTTGATCTTTTCTAATCTGAATTTATAAGACTTCAGCTTTGAGACAGGAGTTTTCCCTATGCTTGAAAAAAGATTTTTATTAGGACTTAGCATTTTGTACTCGGGAGTGACGTGATTCATCATCCCAAGTCACTGTTATATCTACGGAGTCCTATTCTGGGGATGGCTGAACACCTGCCTGCCCATGGGGAGGGGTGAATGAATTCCTTTATTTGCTTTGCTTGGGCACGCAGCTTCTGCTTTACCTCTTAAATGGTCTTTATCTCAACTCACAAGTTCTCTCACTTTTACCCTTCTGATTCTCTCCCCCATCCTGACATAGGAGATGTGGGGAGTGAGCAAGTGGCGGTGTGAGGCCAAGTTGCTGGCTGAGGTTAAACCATGACAGTCCTTTTGGACTTTTAATTAGTATTTGTGCATTTATCCTCTAAACATTCTCAAACAGCTGTGATTTCCCGCTAATGGCAACTTTTTTGAGATTTGTCAGTTAAGTCGTTCTTAACTCTGTACATTGCTGGTATTTTACAAATCTAAATTTTAATGCAAGTATATGGCAAATCAGTTACCTCTAACAAGTCTAAAAATACTTCCTATAAGAGTCAAATACACAAGCTGAAATAGTTTTCTTCTCTGATTTCTATACCTTTGAAAAAAACTAACTCAGGTAGGACCTAGACTTCTTAATGAGACATACAACACTCACAATGTTACCTCTGGATCACAGTTCTCCTTAAATGATGTACAGTCAACTGGAAAACCATTCTGGTTCATGAAATACGTATAAACATTATTACATCAGTACACAGGATATAATAAAAAGTTATTATAAAAATATCTATTTTGCAATTAGTTTACTTCTGGTGAGACATGGAGATGAAATTTGGAATTAAAATCACAACTAAGAGGAAAAACGTTTTCCATCATATCTCAGAAGAATTTCTTAATTTTTCTTTGTTCTGCTACTTAGGAAAATTAAGTTTTCTTTAATACTTGTTGACACTCAGGGATTCAACCTTCTGAAGTTCTGAAACTTGACTCCTGTTTTGAGTTTGAAGTTTTTTTTTCTTTGCTTACACAAATTTTTCCTCAAAAGAATTCTTCCATCAAGTCCAAATGGTAACACATACTGCACTTTTAAAAAGTAACAGACATGGGCAAATAACATGAGAAAGACACAGTCTTAACAGGAAACAAATATGAAATGTACTTTTTGTTAAAGGGTTGGAGGAATAATCAAATTACCAAAGATCTCTTTTGTACTGAATGATTGACAAAGTATAATCTTGGTAAAGACAGATTGTCTACTCAGCCATACATGTGCGTACCTGTTAGGTTGTGCTAAACATTAAGAGCTACTTTCCACTTACACGAAGCACACAATTCTGAGAACAAAGCAGTAAATCCTTCATAGACCAGTAATAGCCCATTGCGTTATTTAGAAAAACTGAACATGTATTCTTCTTCATTTATTGTTCTTAACTTTCAATTAAGGTTACAACTACCTGATCACAAGAAAGCCACAGGACTAAATCTGAAATCAAGAACCCTACCAATTCAAAATAGATGAATCAATATAATAACCCATCTCCTCTCAAATCAGAAGAAATTAATTGATATGTTAAAAAAGTTCATAATTCCACGTACAGGTGAAATACGGCTTAGCTCAAAAAAGTTCATACAGGTTAAGCTCAAAATAATAGCTGGATGTTTTCATTAAACATTTGACCTCTGATTAACATTTCTAAAGTATCTAACAGCAATATTCTCCTTAAAATAGAATAACTAATTATTATTGTTATTACTACTATTAAATTTTTCCTTTTTAGATCCCTCAGTGATATCCTTCAGACAACTATTCATTTGTTCAGTGGATAGGTTGCTGCTGCTACTCTCATCTGTAGAAATATGCTGGTAAAATAACAGACAGTAACTTCAACCTTTACCCAAGATACTATAGTCAAGGGTTTACCTGAACTTGGGGCCTGATCCTGTAAACATGTTTAGTACACCAAAGAGAAGAGTTTCCTACTTCAATCACTCCCTCTGATTTCAACATCATGATTTAAGGACTTTGCTTGGTTAACTCAACCCTTTGGGCGCTGTTCTTCATTTTCCATTGCACAAAAATAAGTGACTAGCTATTTCAAATCCCTTACAGCCAAGGGAGAAAACATCAAGGTGAAAGAGAAACCAGCATGAGACTGTTTTTGTAGATTTTTATGCATATTAGTTTAGGCAAGACAGCAGTTGCACCCTCCAAAGAGAAATCAGGTATTGCAAGAGGTAATTCAGGATCTGTCAAGAAGAAACTGAAAGGATGAGGTCTGCCACTTTCCATCTCTAGTTAAATGTCAGGCTCTGCAGCCCCATTAGTAGGACAGCTATGACTGTTTTAAGAAGACCCAATGAACTTTCTTCCTTGAAAGTGAGGCAGTCAGGAGGACATTGGGTGTATCACAAGACTGTCCTTTAAAGATCCATGAGACTGTGAGAATGTAGCGGTATGTTTGCATCCTCCTTTTCCATGTACTCCTCTCGTGTGCTTTTAACACAAACACAACAAAATTGGCAGCAGTTACAGTATTAGGTTTTCTATGGCAACGTTCCAGCAGAAGCACATGAAGTTAAATTTAACTTAGTCTTAAATCTCTCCTACCTCTGGCTTGTGCAAGAAGTGGTAAAATCAAAACTTTTTCCACCAAAAAAAGAACACATCAAAATAATAAATTAAAGTAGCAAGGAAGTATTTAAGATGGCTGTCTATCTTACATAATGCAGCTCATCATAAGCTCCTTCACTACTGAACACTCAGATGCGCTTTTTTGCAGATGGCAGTGATTTCCCTCCACAACAAATCAGCTTAGTGTGAAGGCAGCACACATCTCCTTCTTCCTCAGCACGTCCCTCCTCAGTCCAAGGAGGAAGGAGGAAGTTTTATGTGGGAAAATGTAAATGACTTACAAAGAATACTGATGTGTTGGAAGAAGCAACTGCCCTACAGGACCTGGCTAGCTCTGACCGGGGAGGTTTTGGAAAGAAGTTGAGTCGCCACACTTTACTTGCATCACCCCAGGCACAGCCTGAAGATGTTCCCTTCATTGGTTAGTGTCCTAGAAAAGGATGAAGCTCCTCCACACCCAGCTGCCTTGCCAATCTCCTCTGAGGAAAAATTTCTCTCTAACACCACATCTAGAGATTAGTTCAATTCTCTGTGTGTGAGTGAATATTATTACTCTGTTTCCTGAAAGCAATTCCTAGGACACCCTCTGTAGACTCCCCCAAAAACTAATGAGCCCCTGAAAGATTCCATTGTTCTGTAATTCCCACTTAAAGACATAATCCGTATTTTACGCCATAAGTGATTGACACAGAGAGGACTCTTACGCCACAACCTGAAGATTAGAGCTTAAATGCTTCTAGCAATAAAAATGGAGACCAAGGATGTAATAGCAGAATTGCTTCTAAATAAATTCTTTCCAAAGCTTTCTGTCAGCCATTTCAAACACTATTTTGGGGTCACCCATGACTCACATTTCTTTTGCTGTGTCACATGCACAGATCTTCTTTCTGCATTTTTTCAGCCTTACATTGCAAGGGCTAATAATCTGGTGATGACAAGAAACAGTGCAGCAAAGGGCACATTACACCTTTTCCAATGAGATCCCTTTCAAGTTCTATTGCATGTTTAGGAATTTTTTGCCTAACGTTTTAAGCAGATGACTGCCATGGTAAAATAAAATGTATTTTAAAAAAAGTTTGATTGAAAACAAATTCTGTTTTGTGACTACAAGATAATTTACACTGAACACTACAGGAAGCATACCACGCAGCAGAGATTCGAGATCACACCCAGCAGCTCGTCCTGACGGCTGCAAACGAACTTCTGAGCATCCTTGTGAATGGAGATCTTATGTGGGAGCACAAAAACTACTGGTGGTGTCCTTGGGCTGATCCTGTCTCTTCCCCTCTTACAGTTATTTATACAAGCAGCTCCCCCAGTTGGTAGCTGAAAACAAAACTATTTGGACAGAGCTCATCTCCTCTTTTGATCAGCCATATTTTTGTTCACTTGAAAGTCTCTATAGTTGAAGTATTTCAAAGAGCAATGACTACTATAAGAGAAATTGGTTGCTTCAAAACTCTGACCTAGCCCAAATAACAAAACTGCAGCCACCACAGCAGTTAATTTCCATCTCATTCCATGCTAGGAGTCTAAAAAGAAGGCTGAAGGGAACACAGAATTTACATGGTTAGTCTTGGAAAACAGGTGGACTGAGTTGCTGTCAGAGACTTCTAGTGGGACCAGACGACTACACTAATTTTCAAAAGACTGTTTTACAAGGAATGACCTCCCTCTGTGCATGTAAGAGGCAAGTCATCAGGTCATCAGAGCACATCACAGAAGCTTCACTGACTTCAGCAGACCTACATCATTCTGTACAATGTACAATGTACAAAGAGAGGAGTCTTGCATCAGGGAGTTACACACAGAGTAACTTGCTGCCTCCTTCAGTGGGCCTGAAAACCACAATGCTTTCTCATAACTTTACGGCAGGATTCACACCATGTTTTGTGTCACTCACTTTAAAGAATCTGGAATCTGTTTTATTCACTTTGACTTATGTTTCTAATGACTTTGCTAATGACTGGACCTCCCCCAACACACAACGTCCAAGACTTGCTTCAGACCCTTAACACAAACCCCATTGCCTAATAGGGTATTAGCAGCACTTACGCGATGGGATTAATTTCAAAATTTATTATTTCTTAAAATGAGCCATTTTCTGGATTTGAGAGGTCAGCCGGAGAAATGTAACAAGACAGAAAGCAGTTTATTTCAAGCCACAGATGTTTAGCTTTTGCCTTGCTTATATATCATGGAGAACATGACAGGCTTGCTATGCGCAGAGCTAAGATCAGACATGTTCTACAAGCCTTTGTAGTAGAGAACTTAGATTTTGCCAGATGAAAGAGGTCTTGCTGCTTTCAGAAACACAGTAAACCCTGTAAAAATGAGTTCCATGCAGTGAATTATTCCTCACAAGGTAAATTTTCATTATTTCTTTGCAAGATAAGTCATAAACATTCAAGTCCTCCTAGCCTGTGGAGCTGCGAACTGTGGTGATCTTCCTGTCAAACATCAAATTTTGTCACCTTTCTACTATGATAACTAGAAATTTCACACAGAACCACCTAAAATTTAAAACAAAACAAAAGGCATGAAAGTTGTGTGAAAGGTACCTTACAACACATCATGCTGTTTTCTTTTGATTTGTTTTCTGACAGACTCTGAGAAAAATGTATACACCTTTTTATGAAAAAGAAACATCATCTGTGACCCACCTTACAAGTCTTATATTCCCATTTACATGAAAAAGAGTTGTTCCATAAGAAGGAGATCTAGTTTAGAATTTTTTATTACTTAAACCCAAGATGTTTTCACTCCATAGTCCACAAATAATCATATAACAAAGGAATGATTTCATTTCTGAGTGAACATTAAAGGATAAATTCTCTGTGTAAGTCAAGTAAAAAAGAAACAAAATATAAATCGTGGATTGTTCCATAAATATTATGAAATGTTTTGGATTTATCTGAAAAGTATATACCAATTACCACAAGGTGATGCATCATCTCTCTCACACATTCTTTTTCTGTGTATAATAAATTTCATAACTTTAAAAAGGAAAAAAGAAGTGGGTTTTACCACGCAGTGCTTTCAGAATTCCAAAGCAATAATATGAAAGTGCTACTTTTATTTTTTAATAAAATAAAATTAACTTGAATCTGAACATCCTCAGGGCAGTAAGAATATTATTTTTTATCATCACAAACCAATCCAACTGTTTCTCAGTTTTTAAGAACTACCTTTAGATTTTAATATGAAAATCCAATAACTCCTCCTGTTTTTAAATCCATTACTTACACTGTTTAGTCACATCGTGCTGCCAGCATAGAGCATCACTGTTAGATATTGAAACTGAAATAATTTTCATTTACTGTCACATCCACTAACCATTCATTATCCATTGGGCAGAATTCAAAGATGAGCGCAGGAATTTAAGAAAATGATGTGACTAATAAAAAAAGAAGCATAGTTTTTAAGAGAGCTTATATATATATATATATCTGAGGGGTCCTGGGAAAAAAAAAATCATTTTAGTCTGGTTAAACAACAGCTTTAACACACACACTTATTGATACTGTAAAGTTTTCAGAAAAGTACTGGCATTTTTTTTTAAGTAGACTGTGGCTTCTAAGGTGACAACCTCAAAGAAGTAAACCCATGCCCCTGGGGTACTGCAGGTGACCTTCCATCATCATCATCTTCAAAGCTGGTGACTCTTCTTACCTAGTTTCTAGCATGGAGAGGGGACAGAGAGAAGAGGAAGACTGACAGTCTGTGCCACAACAAGAGAGCTGTTATGCACAGGAATTGTTACTGCCTTTCACGTTCAAGGTACGCTAGCACACTTTCCAAGTAATGAATTGCTTCTTGTCCACAGGCAAAGCGAAGAACTGGTATGAATCTCTAGTAAGCATGTAGGACATGGAAGCCTGTTTAAGGATTTAGTTTTGCAATTTACAGGACATTTCTGGTGATTTCAAGGGAATATTAAGATGTGTAGATAACTGTAAAGACCATATAAAGACAAGACACATAGGAGTTCCCCACAGCACTATGATTTCTTTACAGCAGCACTGTACCATTCGCATCCCACCCATCCCACACACAGCACAGGCAGCATCCAACCCAGCAAGATGGCGAGCTCTTACGGTGCAGGTAGCTTTAACTTTCTGTTACTTTTTGTGATAATGCCTGGCTTTTTCATCACAGTCATGCTAATTCAAATTAAAAATGCAGTCTTCTCATATGCTATTCAAGCCTGTGAAGCAGTCTGAGATGTGTTTCTAGCTGTTCCACTGCTTGTATTCACGGACTTTAGGTGTGTCCGTGGCTGTGGCTGTGCAAAACGACTCACCTGATTTCTCATGAACATAGCCTGATTTCAGTGCCTGCCTCCTCCCAGTCCCAAGAAGACACTGCCTACATGACAGAACTGTTCAGTGCCATGCAGCCTGTACCACTGCACAGGCAAAGTATAACTTTCACTGGCTGCAAGAGAAGAGCATGGCCAGCTTCACACCATGCTTCACTCCATTATATTGGGCAGTGAACAATCCATTAAAATTTTTTTATTTCATTTGATGAAGAAAGAAGACACAAAAGTGGGACAGTTGTAAATAAAACATTATCTATTTGAAGAGGTTATGTGGAGATAACCTTCTCTGGCTCCAGTACAGCCAGTTGTAACATTGCTAGCACTTACAGTGGGTACAGGATGAGAAGCCAGTGCACACTCAAAGCTGTCTTTCTCAAGTCAGTGAATACCAACCACTATTTTATGACCGGGTATTTAGATAGTTGGGACTGCATCACAGCCAAGGTGGTGAAAGTTAGATACCTGAATTCACATTCCAACAGGTTTGTAATTATTACTATTAATTTGACATTGTTACTATGCATGTTAGAGTTGTTTTGGTTTTTTTAATATAACATTATTTATATAATCTAACTGTACTTACATTTAAGCAGCTCTTCTTACAACTTTTTCCAATTTAGTATTTCAGTCTAGAATAAATCACCAGCCTTATCCATCACTTACACGTACTCTCATCTGTACTTGCAGTCAGATAACAAGACTACACTACAAAAATAACAAAATCACTTCCCCTGCCCATTAAGGAAACTAGAATTAATTCCACTGATCTACACTCAGGCATCTTTAATTAAAAGATGATAAGCATATAAGTGGCTTTGATTTCTTATTCTAATGTCCTCCTCAATTATTTATTATACTCACCTTCTCACATCTGTACACATTTTTCTATTAGATGAATATAAAATATAAATGTTGTTGCACTTTTGAGTATTTCCAACTGCAGTGCAAATGTTATTAACTCCTTATTCAACTTAGGCAAATAGACAAACAAGTCAGCCTTGAGATACTGACTATGCTGAATATGTCTACAAAGCCATCTGAGCTTTTGAAACGCTCTTTACCTGTCTGATACCTGAATAACCACAAGAAAGCTTCTACATTAGCTTTTTCAACAGCTCGATTCTCCTACTAATGAGTCACTGCACTAAATCATAGCCTGGGAGGTTTTCCCTCCATGTGCAAGTGCTTATGAAGTTTACAGGGCTTTAAGTACTTATCAGGTGTGAATACCCCACTCCCCTCTAGTTTGCAGCAGTCTGTCCTAAAGAGCAATGGGGAGCAAGCATCCAATTGTATTTCCCTGCTTAAATAATTCACAAAAGATAAACAGCAGCTAAAACTTCCCTAGGAACACCTATTGCATTATTTCTTGTAAGCAATGGCAGCTACAAAGCATCTGCACTAAGTGCTACGTAATGCAATGTTTCTATGTACTTCTTCATTTTCCTTTCATAATATTTCTTCAATTTCATCCTCTACAACAACACATACCTGTCCATGTAACAGAATGGCTTAGTTCTACCCCTAAAGAAAATAAAAATAATTGAACTGGTAATCATACTCACAACTCTGAAATTTTAATGCAGGACTGCTGTATGTCTGCTCTATCACAAAAGACCTCTGAAAACCCTTACTAAGTAAAGGCAGTACCCTCAAGTGTACAGAGCTAATAGAGCAAAACCACCTCACCAGAGTTTTTATTATAAACAAACATCTTCTGAAGATGCTAAACCAAAATCTATGTGCAAACAGAAGTATTCCATGGAAAAGATTACAGAGAAGGAGCCCCATTTCATTACAGAAGACTGAAGTTCTTCATCCCTTTTCTTTTTAACATGGATAATTTTATTTAAAAGAGCACATGTGTTTGTATCTGCACAAAAGCTGAAATTCAAACCATTAAGTGTACTGGATAATAAATTACAAGAGACTTTTTTTTTTCTAAATGAAGGGAGAAGTTATATAACTTCATTTTTCTTCTTGGAGGGATAGGAGGGATAGAGAAGACAAAGGAAGGGTTTGCTCATAATCTAAGAAACAGGAAAAATCCTAGAAAATAGAGCTTTCTCCAGTTTCAGAAGACTTGAGAAGACAATTAATGCAATGCTATTTTGGTGAATAAAAATAAAAATCTTTCACTCAATTTGTAACTCAGAATCAAATCCAGTAAACCTTGCTGACTTCAAATACACGTCCATCCCTTCAAATACAAGAATCCTATGACGAATACATTAACCTATCCAAAGTGTGTACACAGAAAGACTCAAGAATTCATGACCAGTCCCTGGGCAAAAGCAACACTTTTGGAACATACCCTTCCACTCCTGGCACTGCAGCTCCAGAATGAGACAGACAGGAGAGCTGGCTCTCCTGCAGCATGGACTGTCATTTCCACCATCACAAGTAGTCTGGGTTAAATACACCATTAAGATGACATGACAGATAGGGAGATATGTTATTTTGTCAATCAGAGCAGCCATCGGGAGAAAATCTACACTTTAGATTGCATTGTAAAGCACCCTTTTTTACATGAATACATAAATAAAAGCGGAGATTATTTGTGAAACATTCATTGCCAAGACCTTATACTGCCTGAATTCATGGATTTTCCTCAGACGAAGACTTTTGTCTCCCTCAGGCAATAAGCAAAATTAAACTGTGGTATTTCAACGGATGACTATTGGATTATACACCATTTTTCCCAGTGGAATGTCAGATGAGTCTGCATTTTAAATTTATTTTTAAATGCCTTAAAAATAAGGCAAAATTGCATTAGTTGAAATTGGATTCATTGAAATCAGATTGATTAAATAGGACATTGATTATTATTCTTTTTCTAGATTGGTTGTCTACCCAGTGAAAATCCTCTTATGGTACCCGAAAAGTACTGCTGGCCAATATCTGGAGATCAAAGCAAAGGTCCTCCTTGGCCTTAAATGATGGCTGCCATTTCCACACTATTATGACCAGTATTATCTCTGTTTTCAGGATAAAGAGTTTATTCTATATTGATCAAGATTTCAGTTATACCAACAAATGATCTAGAAGTGACTCTTGGGTCAAAATGCATTCTCCAAATGAGTTTTAAATCTTCCAGAAATTCAGAATCATAAAGACGAGGAAACCCTCCTATAAACCTTACAGAAAAATTCACAAGAGAAATACATACATACGCACACACATTTTCTACTTTAAGCCCTTCCCCCCAAATTTGTATTATGTGGTAGAATTACCTGCTTTCACATTGGAAGGATCAGCTGCATAACTGTTGAGCTTTTGCCCCACTACAGAACCAGTATATACTTTAGAGCAGTTTATTATTAACCATTTATTAACCATTTATTTTGAGGTGACAGATGATTACTTAGCAGTAACAAATGCCAAGTGGGCAGACATCTAGTGAATAAAGCTGAACAAGAAAGTACAGAGGTCAAGGCTGCACTTAAATTCTGAAACTTCTTTATTCTCAACCTGCAATTCACTGTCTGTCACCTTGCCCAGGTGTCAATCTAAACCAAGTCCCTCCTGAATGCTGATGTTTACTTGCCAACTCTTCTATTCATTTACACAAGATGCTGATCTAAGCTAAGCAAAACCACCTTCCTCTGATGCCCCTTGTGTTTTTGTGGATATTCATACACCTTAAAGATGCTCCTCCACTGCCTCTGAGGACTTAGAAGCAGTACATTTGGAAGGAGAAGAGGGAAAACACATGTAAAAAAGGATAAAATAGAAGAGGGAATACGCTGGGCAAGAAGAGGCTCTGCAGCAACAATAGCCTTGTCTTCTGCTTGAGACACCAAAAGACTCTACAGCAGTGGGAGACACTCTGCTAATATCCTGACTGTAAAACTACAGCTTGCTGAGAAACTGTGAAGAACAATGTGCATGCTTCTTAAGAGTCTTTATAATAATCCCTACCATGATTTTCTCAGGATAAGTCTGCAGTCATTTAAAAATACCCATTATAAAAACCCGTGAGCCCCAGTGAGACAGCCCCATTACCACCCATGCTGAGGCGGCTCCATGCCACCGTTCAGTGTGACATTATATCCATGTAGTTGGCTTATCATCCACACCCTGCCGCTGAGTTGAAAAATACCCAATGCCAACATTTTACCATGCCAGTGGAAATACATTTTTGGCTCATTTCCACATGTGGTTTAAATAAAGATTTCAGGAGAGTGGGGTGATTTAAAGAAGGTGATTGATTCTACTAATACCATAGATAAGAAACAGAAAACAGTAAACTTTAAAAAAAATAAAATTTTTGCTTAAAATCACTTATATGTATTTCAGGAGCTATGTTTCAAATGCAGACACTTCTAGAATTACTTTTTGTTATCAATTAGCTTTGACAGTTTTAATACTACATTTTTCACTGTTCAAAACTTACTTGGAAGTTGAACAGAGTTAGAGATACACAAAATACATGTCAGCCCTGTCCATAACTGATTAGTCAAATGTATTTATTTATTTTGCAAATACATGAAATTAATTTCATACATTTTTTATTATCTTTTTAAGTCTCTAAAAACTTGCCTTTTTTCTATTCTCTTTTTTTTCTGACTGTATTTAAAATATTATTTCTAAAATATGGGCTTTAAGTGCCAATTCCTAAAACCCAAGCAAGAAAATAGTTTCCAACAAAGATATGGGGCAGTAAGCCTCTCCTGCCTCTCTCCTTGCCTGCAGCCAGCCAGCAGTAGAGCCAGTGTAGCTTGCAAGAGCCCTGAGTGGTCCTTTCTCCAGTTTCTCCACGCCCTGTTGTGCTTTAAAACCCTACACACAAAAATAATCCAGAGCACAGGAAGGACCCGTGTCTCTGTGCGGCCACCGCCATCCCCCTCTCCTCCCTGCTCTGGAGCAGCGGGCCCGCACTCCGCAGTGGAGGACAGTGGGATTTGCCCCTTCCCTATCAAAAGACACAGAGCAGCATTTTGCTAAAAGGGAGAGATTTCACAGCCTAACGGCACTGGAGCAGCATTAAGCAGCAGCATGTCTGAATTTGAAGGAAAAAAAAGAGAAAAAACCCAAACATTTCACATCTTCCCCAGGAGATTTTTCCCAGCTACTCCTCGCCTGCCCAAACCCCCTTATTCTATCAGTGCATTAACAAAGCCAAGGAGCTCACGCTGTGGCATCTCATCGGAGGGCACTGGAGTTAACAATGCGACTCTGAGCTCCAGTGGCCATGGCAACAGTAGCTAATTCTTCTTCCCAATCAGGGTGGCAATTCTCTCCCATGGCTTGAATCAGTTACAAAACAAAATACTCTCAAAGACCTTTCAGAGCCAATAGCCTCGCAGCTAATCTGCTAATAGGAAATAATCTGCAGCTAATATACACATTCCAGGGCAGCAGTGTGTTTTCTTAATACTTTGTTACATGGGCCTCTTTCCAAAGAAAGCAGAGCAAAGAATAGAAAACAGACATTCATTAAAAATAGTATAATACTACCTGGCCACTATTAATGCCTGAAACGTGCTGCAACTTGCATGGCTCTTAAAATGGTGATTTGGAGTGACAGCACTAGATAGACTGAGCTCAATGCAATTAGATCCAAAAAAGTTACATACAGTATTAGTTAGCAGCTAGTTCATGTGAAAAATCAGCCTTGAAATGATTTCCATATTGCTCTCGTTTCATTTAAAGGATCTGCGAACAAAAGCACTGAGTTGACAGGAACGTCTATCAGTAATATACAATTCTAGATGAATACACAAAACCAGATACTAATAAACATACACTTAGGGCATACTTATCTAACTGTGTGATGTGAGTTCAGCCATACATTCTCCCACCTAGCTCAAACACAGGAGTAAACAGCAAATGGATGGTGGGAGAGAAAGGAGTGCTGAAAATCTAACAGTGGATCACTGATTTTGCATCAGTCATGTCAGTAAATCTGCACAACATGGCTTTACTTTGATTTACTGAAGGAAGGACTGCACTTCTGAAAGCTGGAGTATATTGGCTCCAGTGCATTGTGTTTCAGGTGCAGGCACAAAGGCAGGGTGAGCTCCAGGAATATACACATTGCCATCTTGTATGTGTAATTCAGACAGAGATGCAGCACTACTGTTGGATTAAGGAAAGAATTACACTTCCATTCCTAGCAAATCGAAATGCTGCCAATGGAGGTGGTTGTCACAGGAAATAACCCTCCCAGCTTCACACCCATGTTCGTTCACCACATCCAACCCAAACCACCACATTTGCACCACCAACACAGTTACAAGTGAAACTAAAAGTCTCTCAGTGCTCAGGCATATTCACACTTTCTTTCTTTTTCCCCTCCAGGGGTAAAGCCAAGAACACCTGGTCAAGTCAGGCCACTGCACAAGCATCAAACAGAATTAGAAGACTGACTGCAGATTCTGGCAAAGACTGAGAGAGACAGAAGTGATGAATACATCAGTCAGTGCAGTGCAACAGACTGTCTTCAACTATCTGCTACAATTGTAGAGGCACCTCTCACTTGGGCTACCAAAATATTTCATTTCTAGACTCTGCTGTAGATTTCTGAAACTTCCATTAATCAGTGTGACGTTTCATAGATTTTTCTTTTGTTCCTAAGATGACCACTCTTCAGCAAAATCTTAAGGTCTAACATAAAAATTCAGTGGCTGTACTTAATATAAAAGCTGTTTTATTTTAAACAAAGAGGAAAAAATATATCTTTCGATTATGATCTTATTTTTATTTTACTGAAAATTCCTTAAGCACTGAAATGTGAAAAGGAAGGTAGCTCAGTGTAAGAGGCAAACAATTTCAGCAGCAAAACCACTTCAGATGTTCCAATTAAGAAATATCGTGCAAGTACGCAAGCCAAAGGCCTTTAAAAATGGCAGTTCTCCCAGTTCACAAATATGAGAGATACAGTTTAAGTAACGTTCAGAGCATGGCTCATGGTGAAAGACCTTCTCCACAACAGCGACCATCTTCTTTATAGGTAGCTGCTTTAGTCTCTAACTATCTCAAGATTTCATGTCATGCAATCCATTTCCACTTTGTGTGTCACTCCCCAGGTAAACTAGATGGTTTGTGAGAATAAGTGTAATTGGCCACCTATACACTTTTCTAATGATAGACAGCAAGCTCCTCCTGTACTTGGGGCATTTCTGAGAGCTGCTTTCTGGATGAGTTGTTTTTGAAGTCATCCCAGGAGCTCCTGCTGCATGCCCTGGGGCAGAAAGCTCCCAGGACAAGATCTCTTCACAAGGCAGTCTGCTTCCCTGAAACATCCTGGAACATTATCTCTGCACATCTGTAAATTTTTCTCAAACAGGCTAAAATGCTGACAAGTTTCTGGGTAAGAGCAGGAGGAGCAGAAATGACTACACAGACGTATATAAACATCCTTCCCTTCATAAATGCAAGAAAAGGATTGTATAAAGCCATGTTACAATGTATACAAGCCCAACGCAGAGTGATAAATCAAATTTTGCTTGACCTTGCTAAGAACAAGTAGTTTCACTGCTGATCTGCAGCTTATACATTGGCATTTAGAGTTTGGTGACAGCTATTTTACACAAACTGACCAACTGCACAATTTACCTTTTTTTGTTTGTTTATTTTATCCTGATACTGAGGTTCAATCCCATTCTCAAAACAGTCTGACTCATTCTAAGCACACTCTGCAAAGAGAATGGGATTTCAATAGCGATCAGCACTAACCTACTTCTCCTCTCCAACCACTGGCACAATAAGTAAATGTTCCTTGATTTTGATGGGAGAAACAGAAACAGGTCATTGCTGAGGGCTCTTGAAATTCCACCAGAATCTCTAAACAGGTCGAACATGCTGCAGTCGCACTGCTGTTTATCCCTGAAAAATACAGGCTGTGTGATATCTGTTTATCTTGATATAGATTTGAAGCAGTTGTGTGGGAGGTGATTGTGCAAATAGGCACAAACACCATCTTTTTATCACATTCTGTCTTTTCCCCAGTACTGGAGAGTGATGGTTTGGTCCAGTAATGTGCTTGCCTCCACATTTCAATTCTTGCATCCTCTGTGTCTCAGAGAGAAAGGGGAAAAAAGGCTGCCTGAGTCACTGTGTATTCCAAGTCTTTACTTGCTGAGAGTCCTGAATGTTGTCCATTTCATAGAAAAAAAAGGAGAGGCAGAATAAGAGATAGAAAATAAAAAGCTAAATCTTTACCGTTAAATGATTTTCATCATTGAACAGTGCTTTTATTTTTCTTTAAATCAGTTTTTATAATTCAAGTTGTCATGACAACATGATGCAACACTTCACTGCCATGACAATGTGACAACTTTCAAAAACAGTAAGTGCTGTTTTTACTCTGTTTTTCAATCGCTCCCAAGGAAACAAGCTGTTATTTACTTCTGTGACGAAACTCATATGATACCATAATGGATCCAATGTCAAGGAAAATTAAAGCATAGAATGGGGGAAACAGGGATGGAAAATGTGTTTTTGTGTACATAATTACTCCATAAAAAGTACACATTTTTCTTCCACTGTCTTATCCCAATTCACCACCATAACTCTGCTCATTTCCACCTATGAATTCACTGACTTTCTCCATAACCTGACCAGAACTGATTAATCACAGCAGCATAATTGACTCAAAAATGCCCTGTTTTCTCAGCAGCAGCTTTAGTTGATGTTTTTATGCTTGGTTTTGTGCATTTGGATACTACAAAAGAAACTGAAATAAATGAAACCTCTGTGTGACCACAAGCTAACTCCAGTGGAACAATGTATTTGTACATCAATTTATGAGAGACTTGTGTCTAAATTCTATGGGGACGATAAATCCACTGGCTAACTCTCTTCTAGATGGAGCCAAGAAATGTTTCCAAACACTAGAGCTTAGTTATCTATACTATGCAGTTGTGGGAGAAAAAAACCCAATCACTGGGATATCGATTCTGTTCAGCAAAAATAATTCTCAGGAGCTAGCATGGACCAAGGACCACTTTCAAAAAGGCAGTATGGATGCAGCCATCTTGTTTTGGAAACCGAGGCAGTTTAAAACTACTAAAATACATCAGCTGGCCTCAGTGGCATGGGATGATCCTTAACACCATTTTCCATATGGAGATAGACACAGCCATTGTTTTCCTAGCAGCCTTTTTTTTGAGAAACATGAAAAAGCCCAAAACAGTTGATATCAAAACACATCATAGCAAAGGCTCACTTCACATGGGTGTGATGGAGGCTTTGTTAAAGCACAGTGATGCATTTAATAGCACTCACTACAAGACCCAACTCAACCATGGAAACTTGCTCCCCCAGTGCAGGGGAACACTGTGGCCCAGCCTCAGGGAGTAACCCCACACCTGTCTGCTGCCCAGCCCCTCCACCCTCAGCAGAACCATCCGAGCCTAGACACAGACAGAGGGGCAGTGAGGAACCAGGGAGACTTTGAGCCTGATACAACTGTTGATGTGTTTTGAATATCAATGATTGCTTCCTTAAACAAAAGACAGTGCTGGAGCAAAGAAGCTGTAGTACTTTTAGGGAAAAAAAACAGAGAAATTGCTCTGCATGTACAAACACACCTCTATAACAAAATATTAAAGATATATATATGTGTTTATACATATATATACTTGACACATATATAGATCAGTATTTTTGGCAGCAAAGGTAAATCTGTTTCACAGCATCAATATCTAATAAAAGAAAATCATTCTACCGGGAGAAAAAAGAAGTACACTCTAGTGACTGATATTTTACATCATTTAAAAGATTTCATGCACTTTCACCACTATTCAGTGGTTTAGTGACTACTATTCACACATGTCCAGATCAGACAAAGGTAAGCTAAACTGGACGTTTCAATGCTTTGCTTTCTTTTCTGTAAGACCTCAAGACTTAATTTGCAACCTGCCTAGATGACAGGAGTTCACAAGGAGAAACAAAGCACAGAGGCCCTAATAATTAGTCCCATCCTGAAGGTACCATCCAGCTCCCATTTTTCCATCATGGAATCATTCTATTGATTTCAGTATAACCTAAACCAGAAAAGAAGAGAATTATACATCAGCTCTTCATTAAGAAAAAAAACAAAACAAAACCAAAAAAAACCTCAAACCAAGATCCACTTCCACCTCCAAAATACCACACAGTTCCCATTCCACATCTTTATATGTCTCTACTTATTATGAGCTCCTGTTGACAGGAACAGATATAGCCTTTGTTTCCATTGGTACCTCATTAGCAAAGCGAAGTTGCCAAAAGCCAAAGCAGTCGGAGATGTTTCACGAAAGTTGCCTATAAACATACTTTTGTTTATGTCTATCAGTCAAAATGTGCTTGCGCTTGTTGTCATACAAGCCTGCAGTCAGGATTATCTTGATTTTCTTCTCCTGACAGGTGATCAAAATCACAACACTTTCTGCTCTTCAAAAAGCATGATACATTATATGAAGAATTACTTCAAGTCATAAGCCTGGATATTGCCAGAGGTGGAGAGGAGGCAAAATTCACAGCAGAGCTGGAAAAGAAAGTAGGAACTTCGGAAAATCATCAGGTTTCCGCATGGCATAACAGTGACTCAAGTCAGAAACCTATACAGTGGGAACTTGTATTTTGACCCCAACAGGCAGAAAGTAGAGACACTCACAGGCACGATCCAGATTGTAATTTGAACCAGCTGGCCATAGCATGGGTGATAAATCATCGTTTAACATGGCCTATGGAGAGGACAAGTTGTATGATGACACTTTATTAGTACCATAGAAATTCATATGACCTGGGTAGGTAACGTCATTCAGACGTTAATATCAATATGCAGTTTCAGTAGCAGAGTGTTATCAACCTCAGATTGCTTCAATGGTGAATACCAACTTCTCTTTTTCCTGAAATGTTTTTCATCACTTAGAGAAAGGAAAGGGAGATTTTTCTTAAAACTCAGCTCTCAAGAAATAAACCAGACCAGAGAAACTTGAGCGGTGATGCATAATAAATTGGGACACCCTTGTCTTATTTTCATCTCACTTGCGTGATGGATCTCTTTTCTGTTGACAGCATATAACAGGGATTTGCACAATATACAGAGAAACTTGTGGGCAGCATGATGATGTAGAAAAAACAACAGTGAAACATGGATTAAGCACAGAAAAATTTGTACTGTCTGAAGAGGGATGCTCCAGACGAATGTGGGCAAGGGATTGATGAGGAGGGGAGAGGTACTGTCAGCCATCTCTTCAGCTCTCATCCTTTCAGAGCCTGTTAGTTTGGAAAATAACTTTCCCAATCTCCCATCCTCAGACTCTTTCTTATTTAGTTCATTTTGACAAAAATATTTACTTTAACATAAAGTAAATACAGATCTCAGGGAAATGTCATAAAATAATCTTTCAGTTAACAAACTTTATCTTTACTCAGATGAACTGCATGAGTATGTTCAGGTGCCATTTAAATCTGCAAATGTACTTTGCACATTTTTAAAGCAAAACATAAACAGAAATTCAGCACATAATTGAGACACTAATATCATTGAAATATCAAGCATTGTAAAATGACATTACCATAAATTACCATTCTTTGGAAATGTATATATTCATTTTCTCTTCTGTCAAATTTGGTTCGTTTACAGTAATGGATCCGCAGCCCTCCTTTACTTCAGGCGTCTTTCTGAAGTATCCATGCCATGTTATGAGTCATGACTCAAGAAAGAACAAGCAAGAATGGCAACATCACAAAAAAAGCACCAGTATTCCTATATTCTGAATAAGAATGTAGACGTGAAAAAAAGTTTTCTTTTTTCTTATAGTGCTGGTATTGTACTTGATACTTCTGAATGTAAACCTAATATGATGTTGAATATCACTTTTACAGTTGAAGAACAGTATTTAAAACTACCCAAAGTTAACACCTATCCTGTGCAAGTTAAAATATTTTAAGAGTTTTTATTCACAGCAACACTGTGAAATATCAACATAAATAAATGAGAGATGTAGCACATTAAAAGTCTCTTAATAAATTTAGTATGTGCATACACACAACTCATCCAAAGTTCCTCTCTGTAGGGTGTTAAAATACGATACCACTTTTGCAAGAGGTTTGCCATGATGTGCTCAGAGAAGATTTTCCTTGGGTTCTATTCTGTACTTTTCCAGAGTCCATTTCGGTCCTGCTGTTATAACTGCAGTTTGAGAGGGAAGCTAAGAAAGAAGGTACTATATAGTACTAAAATACCAATAGAGCATCCTGAGTCAGTTTTCATTGTTTTTAAGGCAAAAAGTTTGAGGCAGGAAGAACTTGTAGCAAACATTCTATCTGACAGCATTTACAGAGACTGGCAGTTTTCTGAGGCAATATTGTGTAGACTGTAAACACTTGGGAGTGCAAATGCTTTTTGTTAACATACAACTCATAGCGAAAAGAGGAACATGAGCCTTAAGGGAACTATGGTAATAAAAATAAATAAATATTCATCATCATCATCATCAATCTTCCAGCAGTTTCCCACTGAATTTGTTGAAGAGGTAAAGACAAACTGCTGCTGACCTGATTTAGGATTTCCTTCTTTTTAAACTGAAAGTCACTTTAAGAAACTATTTTATAAGCCTATTGTGTCAAATTAATCAAGCTGATTAGTAAATATTAGCATGTTTTTCTATGACTGGAATTTGCAGCAGAAGCAAGTATGCAGGACACATGACATACAAAAAAAAAAGCTTGGCTGAAGTTGCTTGAATAATTTATCTATTATCCCAAAACCTGAGTGTCAAGCTGCATCACTACTGAGATTTTAAGAGCAATCACCACCTCACATCAAAAACTGCAAGTTGCTGGATCTGTGCTTTAAGTTACTTCCATATCCAAAAAGCAATGTACTCCATCCTCAAAGAACATTTATAACAACCCCCCAAATACAGTATCCTGAATGCAGTAATCATTGTTTTGCCAGACAGGACATACTGGCAATATAGCACTTCTTTGTTGTAGGAATAAAAAAATTCATCTCGCTTTTACCAGAAGGATTTCTCACCTGTCACTGACAATTGCCTGGATGAAGATCTTGGTATGGACTTGGATTTGAGATGAAGCTCTGCTCCTACCAGAATCTTAAAAATCTGCCTGCATTATGCTTGAGAGCACAAAATTCAGCCCCTTACCTAGGTGTCCCTGAGCTGTCTTGAAAACTTGGCCTTGATCCCAGCATGTTGAACTGTATTCTGATTCTCAGACAAACTGTACCAGAAACATGCATTTTTGTGCCCAAAACCTGCTTGATGCTTGCACAACCGCTGTCTCCTGCTCTTGTCTCAACGGCAGCCATCTGCTGTTCCTTTTGCAAATTTGCACCTCATTTAAAGCTGACTTAGAACTACACAAAATTGAACACAGATTGGGAGCAAAATTTTATCTGAAAAAGTAGAGGGTTAAAAACCAGTTTTTTCAGCCATTTGTTTTCAACCACCTATTTTTTCATCCAACCGCAAGTCTAGCACTTCAGTGCTAGTTATACAACGTTCCTGCAGGAAAGGCAAGGGAATGGCCAAGCTGCCTCCATGTCTGATTTCCCAGGAAAGACTGCATTACATTTACAGCTTGCCAATCCCTGTTCCTGAGGTGCAACCATGTAGCACATCCACTTGGACGGCAGATACATGTCCCTGTTCCCTAGACCGGTGTCACAGGGGCTCATAATTAATGTGTGCATGCTTGTGCATGTGTGATAACAGGCCAGTACCATTCCCCACCGCACCCCGAAAATTAACTAAGGTCATTACCTGGAAAAATGTCACATAATTTCCAAACCAATACTCTTAAGCCCCACATCACACTGAAGATTATTTCAGTAAAGCACTTATCATTACGTGAGCTTGAAAGTTAGGTCTCCCAGGAGGGAACATTCCTTGATATTAGCCAAACCATCAGACTAAGAAACACTTCCTATAGTTTTAACATATGGATTACATTTGAACTGACAGTGAATTTTCTTCTGGACTGATACCCTGCCGCCTCCATACACGGTTATGCTTATTGCTTATGGGGCTCTTTTAAGCACCGCTGCCCTGAAATAAACTCCTACTATTCCTACAGGATTTCACGCCAGCCAATTTAAATATTTTAATAATGAGTAAAAAGTTTAAAATGAAGATAAAATATTCGGTCAAGCCACAGACAGTGCTGACAGTTCAAAAAGAAAATGCTTTCTTTGCAGCACCCATGAGCACATCTGTGACCATACTACATCTCTGGATTGTTCAGAATTCTCAGTCTTCTCCTGCTTTTCCAAACCAAACCACTCAGCAGATGGACAGACCAATGAAACAGGCCAACGGCAACATCGGCCACTGAAGGTCCTGCTGGAGCTGCAAGAACAGCGGGTTTGCCTAGAGAGGTGATGTGCTGGCAGGGACAATTGCAGTCACCAGTAGGTGCTTTCTGGAAAGCTCTGGCAAGAGCTGGAGCTCAATGCTCCAGCTGGGCCAGCAGCAAGAGTAACTCTGTAGTTGCTCCAAAGATGGGGTCCTCCTTGGAGTGCCACTTCCCATGGGAACGAGAGACACTTTGGCACTGGTTTACCCGTGACAGCCTGGAGACATCGGCACAACAAAGCCTGTGGCTCCAGCCCAGCAAGGAGTGCCTGATCCCCGTTCTGTTTGTGAGCTGTAACCAGGACAGATGCAAGGCAGCTGAAGAAATTTACTCCTGCTTTCAGAATTGTCCGCAATCAGTTAAGGCTTCCCTCAGCCTTTGAGACACAACGCTGGACACCACTGAAGGTACCTACGAACTTCACGGCGCTCACCCAGAAGGACACTTCCGAGAGCCCTGGCATGGCTCCCTCGCCCATGCAAAAAACATATGGTACCATGGGCTGACGTTACATCTCCAAACTTTCTTCTAGCCCTTTGTGCTTTTCTTTCAGTAAAGATAAAAAGCAGCTAACAGAGCTCCCCAACATCCACCACATCCTGGCAGAAGGAAATGTTTCAGATTTCATGGTGATTTGGGTTTCTCAGTGCCAGTCACTGTTTCTGTTTTTATATATTTAATAGCTATCTGAAAACTAGAAACTTAGCAACATATTTTGTAGTTGATTTGGATGATAATGCCTTTTTTAAAGCTCATTTCCTGCTTTAGGATAGCATGGTAACAAAACGAGCTGGGTTTACTCCATTAAGAGAAGACAGTGCATTAAGCCAAACAAGAAAAAACAAATGCTGAAAGGGGAAAAAAAATGAAACTAACAGCAAGCTGATGAACAGATTAGCTCTATTTATTTTAATTTTCCTGTGCCCCCTTTTTAGATAGTTTATTATTAACTAAAGTAAATTCAGCTGTTCACAGAAATCAGAAAAATTATATGAAAAAGCAAGTTAACTAAAATGAGCTGATACAAGTCTTTAAATTTTTTTTTTTGTTGGATTCAGTTGAGGGACTTGAGCCAAAGAGAACAAGAACAAAATACAGAATTGTATCTAATGAGAAATCTAACTAACAAAAATACTTTTAATGCAAAAGACAAATTAAAAAGGCCAAAAAAAGACATTATTCCCTCTCTGTATAGCGATGTAGCCTGTTTTAGTGAATACTGCCATGTCTTATAACTCAAGTCTAAACATTCAGTGCTGATAGAGAAGGGTGCACTTTGCATTCCTTTCTCAATATGGTAAAGCTGTAACTTATACCTCTGACTTATCACAGCATTGGGAAACACATGTTTTCCCCTTATTTGGTAGCACAGAACATCTGGAAAGGAAAAGAGACATACTTCCCAACACCAACTGTGAGCAACCACCACAACAGGACCTGCCTACAAAAACTGACACACCACCTCATTTGAGCAGGAAAGAAAACAAAACTCAGACGTTCGTACGGCTGCAGAACATCTGAAACTCTGCAAGGACAGAGAGAAAACGGTGCAAGAAAGGATGGAGGGACCCGCATACAGCATTCAGAAGAGTTCAGGGTTCAGTTTCCCACTTTGCTACCGACTGCCCTGTAAGTCAGCACGCACTTTTTGCAGTTTTCTAAGCAGCTCATAACACATCAACACAAACAGTCAATGCATGGGTAACTATTTTACAGTGGAAGGCAGGAAGAGAAATGTTGCCTTCACTGGAACACTGAAGGTCACAAAGTTGCAATTGCCCTCTTACCCACACTGCTTCCCAGGGGCTGCAGAAATGGCACTGCAGGGAAGGAGGGAAGGGCCATGCTATCTTTTCCAGTATATAGGATAGAGTTGCAGGGCAGCTCTACAGCTGCATTCAGAAATGGACTTCACTGCTAAAAGCAAGCTAAAATCTGCCTTATTCTCCTATCTCAGTAGCAAACTGCCCTCCTAAAAGCTGCCTAGAGTCAGCTAAACACCATGGTTGACAGGATTGGTGAAATTAAAGCTCAGAAATTATATCAGAAATATCCGGCTCCGAACAAGAGCAGGAAACTGAGGTTTGGCCTCTCTGAGCAGCTCTGTACCAGTCTCCTCGTCTGGAAGCAAAAGAGCTGCCTGCTCTGCCCAGGTGCTGCAGCAGGATCAGCCTCCCTCCAGAACATTGCAACAGCTCTTGATCTTCTCAAATTGGAGTGCAACTTCTAAGATACAGCAGAAAAGGAAATAATTTCATGGGAAGAGCAAAAAATTAGTGGGAAAAACTCTTAACACAAAAAGTAAAAGGACAAAGTGTGTTCCTTCCCCCCCAAAAAATTTTCAGCCACACCTCCTAAAGAGATCCCTAATCGCTGCACCAGAACCCAAGGCAGTCCCACGTAGGACATGCAAACCATGGGAAGACTGGTAAAGGAGGATGTCTGAACTGCTGAGTGCTTCTTCCTGCACATGCCAGCAGCTGGGAGCCGGTGCTGCCACTGTAGCTCACAATCGCTTGAACATCAGCTCATTTGGAAACTCCTGGTGAGAGTGGTGCCAGGAAGGAAATGTCTCTCAGGGTCCCACCCACACCCTAGCAGGGAGATGATCCTCCCTTCTGACTACTGCTGTTGGCATATGATCTCTGTTCACCAGGGCATTTTTTAAAATCTCCTTAGAATCCTAAGATTTACTTGTTTCCAGTAGCAACACTAGTCACACACACGGTGGGGGGGAGGGAAATAAGGCTTATCTGAGCTGTAAAGAGGAGACAACACCTGGTAGAAGGCTGCTACCAGAGCTGGCCCTGCCATTCTCTGTGGATAACCTTCAGATGGACACAAGCCCTCTGCCCAGCAGTCAGTGTGGTGCTGTTCCTAATACTGCACAGCAACCACCCACCATCTTGTCAGAAGCAGCTGGCAGGAGCCTTCGTGTCAGGACTTGTTTTGGAGCTGAAGAGCTCCAACACATGCCCTCACAGCAGTAACATTCGCAAAAGAGGCATTAAAATGTTGTTACAAAAACTGATCACAAAGTGATGTTAACATTTTGGTTCATTCCTGTCCCCTTGAACAGCAACTTTGCAGACACCAGTTTCTCCATGCAGCTGAAGAAGGAGGTATTTTTAAAATAATTTTCTGAATGGAAAATTAAAATAGAGAGCTAAGTCAATTTTCCGAGGCCATAGGTCCAAGCAATGTCAGGCCCCAGAAGGGAAATTCCTTATAAAGTTACTTTGCAGAAAGTCACTGCTGCCCCTTCCTCCCCATACCCCGCAAATTTTAAATACATTGAGAAACACAACTGCAGAGTTCTGGTTTTTTCTATTTTCTGTTTCTAGATACATATATACATGCACCATTTCCCATCATGTATTAATTAAGCCAATCTCTTTTCTTCAGATCCTTACTTGCTGAAAGATTGTTTTACAGAATGAAAAGCAAAGCCAAATAAAAATTTCTTTATGGGTGCTTTTGAAGAAAACAGCTACAGAAATGTCTATCTGGCAGAGGCAAGACAGAAGACAACAACCAAGGGAAAGCAGTCAAGAATTTCTGACGATGAAGCAATTCCTACTGTTTTGAACTGCACACATGAACCCAGAGCTGGGTAACAAACACTCCCTAGGAGGAGCTGCAGTGGGACATGCTGCACAACAATACCGCTGGTGATGGTATCACTGTCTTACTGTTTCTGGTGAACTTTATTGCAGGAAGCAGCTATAAAGGGTTTACAATGTCATAGCAGCTACGATCTTGGAGAACCCCTAGGGAACACGATGGAAACAAATATGTCCCCTTGCCACAGAGGAGCATCCTCGTAGTGTTAATGGCTCTGATGGGGCAACTGAGCTCACTTAAATTCCCCTGTAACCAAATCCAGGCTTATATCTATAAACCTAAACCATCAGGAATCTATATAATCTCCTGTCTTTGGTATCTGAACCTCTTATCATTAAAAAGATAAGTTCCAGTACAATCAGATTGTTGATTCAGGGTTTGCTATATGGAAAACTTGTAGCCATCAAACTGGTCCAAGTGATCACAGCAGCATCTTTGGATAAAGACATCCAGGAAACGATTTTCCTCTCCTTAAGATGTTAAAGTAACAACTATAAAAACACTTCTAAATGTTCTAAAATGGGATACCTCTTTTAAACCTTGTTAGCATTGGTTTTTTTTAAAATCTCATTTATATATAGCCATTTGCCAGCATTAGTGAGGTGCTCATTAAATGAAAAAGGAAACAAAGGCAAGAAAATCCCACAAAGACATTTTCATTATGAAAAACAAACAAGCCAAGGAAAATATCAGCCACAGTAAGGCACGTCTATAGTTAGAAATATACCCCCCTTCAAAGAAACAAATTGCTGATTACAAAAAATGCTTTAGCAACATAAACATTACGAAGAATGAAGCCTTTTATTCTTTGTCAGAGAGCATAATGAACTGAATACTGAGATGACACAGGAAAAGAGGGGTTAGTGATTCCTTGTAAAATGCCATCATAGCACAGAAAGCCTGCTTCTTATATTACCCCAAGGTAACAAATTTTTAAGGGTTGACTTTATTCTTCTGACATGGATAGTACAATATGGCGCCTTGGTTTGTCCTTCTCTAGGCAGGTTGATGCTAATCACATAGCACAGGCATTCATGGAAATGTTGTACTCCCCCCACTGACTGAAATATATGCCAGTTGGACGTCATTAATAATACTCTCAAACCAGATAACAGCAGTTGAAGGGAAAATAGCAGATATAAGCAGGATTTCTTGAATTTCCTGAACTTCACCAACAGGACCATAAGGGCTATGGTTTAACACCTAGAGCTTAATTTAGGCAGCATATAAGACATTTTCAAGCAGATACGCATATCTTCATGCACATACAGAAGACGTTTATTTTGGGAAAATCATCATAGGAATGCAGTAAGTGTATTTGACACAACCTCGTTTTCAGCTATGATAAGCTTTGCATTCAAAGATCCCTGATAATGTTGTGATCATTTTTCCCAAAACAGATGAATCATAGATGCTAGAGATTAGCAAGGCAAGCCAAATCACCAACAGCTACCACCCTTCTCCATACCAATCAGTTATTCCTACAGCACAGGACTGTGAACCACATAAATCACAAGCAATGCCCATTCACAAAAGCAAAACAAACATTCCTGTCACTCTGTGCCACCCTGTTTGATCTCATTGGAACATAAAAGTGATGCAAGGTCAGGCAGAGGCAAGAGCTGGAGAGAAAGATTGCTGTGCAATGCTGAGACACCCAGCAGGGTATGGCATTAGAGGTTACACTATGTTTCTCTGCCAGTTTTCTGATCTCACGTGACCAAAACCACAGCCAGTTCAATAGGAAAGGATGATATCCCAAGTCAGCAGTAAACCAGTGCCTCAGCATGGTATCAGGGGCCGCTCATCTGCTGGACGTCTCGCTCCTGGTTTAAGTCAGGAGAATTTTCCACCACCCGTGATCATTAAAGATTCCTTCATGCTTCTGTCAGGGAAGGGTTAACTCTCCTGACCTGGCCAGGTAATTAGTTTTTACCTATTTAATTTCCACCTGGAGTTTCAGTTTTCTTACTTCCTAGCACAAGTTACTTTGTATTCCTAAAGGGCACTATAAGTCACATTATTGAAAGTGATCCCTGAAGAAAGTGATAGACCCTTTGTGAGTGGAATGTACAGAATTATTGAACAATTAAAAGTGACTCATATAAGAATACAAAAATCATTCTTGGGAGTACATGCTGTAAAACCCTGATTATTCCCAGGGTCCATAAAGCCAGTTCTGAATTTATAATGAATAAAAAAAGCACCACACAATATGCCAGATAGATCAACAGTAAAGGAATGCCAAACTCTCCTCTCCAACTCAACAATTCAGCATCACTGCAGTTTCACTGGCTTCAGTTGCTTTACACTCATTTCACGCAGGGCAAACCAGAAACTTTCAGGTCTCACCAGCCTGACGGTCTCCCTGTTCTTAAGCCAAAGAACAAAGAAAACACTTCCTAGAAAAATTACAGTATGGCCAATGACAGTCCCCTTGCAACTGTGTGAAAGTAAATGCTGTAGTACTTTGTGCAAATATCTGCCTGAGGTTTGATCCAACCCCCTTTTTTACCATAAAACTGGAATTCACAGAAACACAAGTTAAAATTTATTTCATTTTAATGTAATGTCTTTTTGTTTCTTCCCTTCCTTTGTTGTCTGAAGTGATTTGAAAATGAGGGCAGCTTTGGTCAAAAGACTGGTGAGACAGCAAGCCTTGCCTGAACTGCAAATCTAGTCCGGATCCTAAAGTTGTGTTTGTCCTAGCTCTCATCTAGACGTGTTACACACTGCTCGAAAAAACCTCTAGAGCATCTGGGTGATTCTGACTCTGTTGTTTGTCCTCCTCGTCAATAAAAAAGAAACAGTGCAGATACCTATTAATTGTTTTGTGATACAAATCCTACGGGAGGGGAGAAACTCAAGCCAGAAAATCAAAGAAGCTCAACTCATTTCCATTTGTAAAGAGCTGCTTTACTGTCTGTCTGCAAATAAATCTCCTCAGTAAATAGCTCCAAGGTTGTACTAGAGAATATTGTATGGATCAAAGAATTCATGTCTTCCTGTGTAAAGTGAACAGGCTGCAAGCTCACTTGTTTGTCTAAAACAATTAGAGTTGGTATGAAAAGGAGGGGGCAGGGACCAATAAACTGCATCTGATTTTACTTTGCAAAATATTTTGGGACGGGGGGTTCAAATTAATAACTGTTCAGGCCCCAAAAAAGTCTAATCTTTGTCAATTGGTGCCAAATTATGCAAGGTGCTGCCAATTCTGGTTGTCTAACAAATCACTACCAGTGTACATCTAGGCTGAAGCCTGATTGATTCTGGTCATTATTTGGGCTGATCTCACTTGCACACATGGAACCAATATGCAGTCCAGATGTTCATCTGCAGTGAACCACTGAGTGAAACTACTCATCTACACACAACTTTAATCCTGTAGCACAGCACCACAGCCCCATTGCTTCTCCTCACCAAAGCAAGGATTCATCCAGTACAAAAATCTATAAAACATTCTGCTAATATTTCTGTCAGCTGAATGACTTTTACAGTACTATATAAAGCTGATAGATAATGCATGCCAGTCCTAATTTGAGATAAACTTTTCTTTTGGGACTTCAACGATTGAACAAGCAAACAGATTGAGCAGTAACATTTATTACAATGCATAAATCACTTCCCTGCAACTACTACGGGCCTTGCCTAAGGGCAAAACTTCCGAGTAGCCCATGAATCCTAATATACTGGAAAAATTACTAAATTGTATTGTCACTCTGCCATTAGCTTATCAAAAGCAAATTCATAAACCTTTTCAAAAGTAATTTGACAACTTCTTCCCATGTGCAGCCTTTATAAGTACGTATTAGCAACTTTTTTCCAGGGCTTATAATAATTATTTTATAGCGTTTTCTCCTGTGTTAAGTGAAAGCACCTATTAATTCGGCATAAATATTAGGTTAATTGTATTTCATTGCACTAGTGTTTACTGAAGTCCACTTTACTAATCTGCACAACTGTTCTTGCTTCTAATTTAAGCTTATGTAGAAGGGCTTATGAACCCACATGTCACAGCAATATAAGGGAGGTGAACTTAAAGGGAATGCTCTGAATTTGATTTTTAGACAAACAAGGGCCCTGTTATATTATGACATCCATTACAAAAGATCCTTGAAGTGTCTAAATGAAATTGGTAAAGGAGAATCTGGTGCTTTACATTTACAATGATTATGAGATTAACAAGCAAAGAAGTAATGTTTAAGTACTTTTGCAAGTGCAATCTAAGGTGGGGTAGTTTAAAATTCTCACTTTACAAGTGAACTGATGACGAAACATCTACTGTAAATAGTGAATCATTCTTTAAAATTGCTCAACCAGTCTTCAACCTAAAACTCAAATTCTATGTTGGAAAGTAACACCAATTCCTTCTTGACAAGTAATCAATAAAGTGATTGTCACTGTCTCTTCTTTATAGTTGTTTATGCTTTTGAGGGAAATACATTTATGTTTTAACTACTACACTTAGATTTTTTACTTCTTTTCTTTTTAATTGAAAAAAAAAAAAAAAAAGGTCTTTCCTCACAATGATGATTCCATACTTTAAAATCCATCTGTTTCCTCTGGCTTCTCTGCCATTTTGGCCTCAGTGGAGTCCTTTTAATTGCATTTACCCTTATCCTGGATTGTACGAGCCCATTCCCAAGGATGTCTGGTTTTCATCAGGTAATGACCATTAATTCTGGCTGCATTTCCTTCTAAATCTTGTTGAATGGCATAAGAAACAGCAGCCCTATGTCTCTTCTTGTATATCCTATCGTTTCGGAAATCACAATTTTCTCTGAACTTGGGCTGAATGTTGTTTTACCTAAAGGCACAGACATGGCCTTCACACCAGAGAATCCTGCTTCTCACTCCACACAGTTTGTTGTTTGTAACTATTGATCTCACCTCTGCTGTAGTCATACACACTTCATTCAAAGCTCCCAGATAATTTCCCGGAATTTGCATCTGCTGCTGCTCCCTGCATCACTTACAGAAATGTAGGACAGCACAGCTCTTGGTACCACACAGGTCCTCCTTTGGGCTCTACAAACCCAACCTTAAAAGACTCTGTAACTGAATTAACATTTATAGGCTTTCAGTTCTAGGCTAAAGTCTTGCTATGGTGAGTTTATGTGATCCAGTAACAGTTAATAAAGGAAACATAACAGCAGAACACATCTTAGTAAATGCAGTCTCACTGTCCGCAATTTACCTCTGTGGACGTATATGTATATGTTGGAAGACCAACTTTATCTTCCAATATAGCCAGAAGTGATTTTAATCTTAAATGACATTAAATATTTGCTTCTGTTAAAAAATGCTATAATGATAGAGAGAAATAACCCCTGAAGAGCTAAGGTTCTTCTTTTCATGTTTTTTTTTTTTTTTTAAAGTTAATATCATAGCATTACTCAGTGCTTGATTTGCAGCTAATTTGAAGAAGAACAAAACATAAACCCCAACTTTTACCACAAAGTATGACAATAATTTATTTTCTGTTACAGCTGGACAATAAACTAAAATCTCTGGGAAGTACAGGTCGTAATAATGAATTTGGTCCACATACAAAATTCAGGAACATGAATTCTGTTAATTTGACACAATTTTCCATTATTACTGCAGTTACATTACTTTACTATGCTTACCAATCAAGTTTAAACGCCATAAACAATATTTTACTTGAGCTGCACTCTTCAAATCCTCCCATGGGGCTACACAGTTTCCTCAGGGCAAGAGTAGGCTTCAGCTGCCAGTGGGAGAATGGCACTGACACTGACAGGGCAGAGGCTATTTCTCCCTTCCAACCTCCACTCTCCCACCATTTTTTTACCAAAAGAAGAAAAAATCCCAAGATTTCTGTCTGTCCCTAGCTGTTGCTGTACTTCAGAAATCTTTGCTTGCATCCTACCATGGAGATACCTCCTCTTCACCCCCTGTTCCTGGTTTTGATAAACACGCAGTATCTCAAAATGACACAAAAGTGTTACCAATTCAAGTTCACTTGGTTACCTTTGACTTGGTAATGAATGATCTGTACATGCCAAGAACCCAAGACCACTTCTTAACTTCCAAATTGAAAACACTTTCCCCTACAACCTGCAAACTTCCTGCTACTGAAAAGGAGTTGAGTAGCTCTGAAATCTAAGTTCTTGCATCAGCAAAAGTGTGTGTTAGACTGAACTACTGTTCAGTCTAATAATAAGCTTCCATTATTTTAACTATTCTGAGGCAGAAATAAACATCTATATCTATTAATAAGGAAGTAAAACATATGCAAAAACACATCTTCTCAAAAAAATTGTGTAAGAAAAAGAAATGAATATTTATCTGTGCATGTTGTACCCCCTCCTCCCTTTTCTTCCCTTCTGTGTTTTAATGTCACTCTGCAGGTTCTTATCTTGACATCCAAGACTACAGAGTTAAGCAAATATAACCTCAAAGGTCTCTACTTGTACTGACAACCATGGGTGGATTACAAACAAAGCTCGAATTAGGGCCCACCCGTTACAGGAAGAGAAAGTACTTTGCTCCAAGAAAGAGGGAAACAGTCTTCCTAATGAGGTGCCCAGGACACTGCAGTGTACCAACAAGCCCATTGAAAAAATCCTTCTTTGAGTTTTAGGTTGCTTTTGCAGCCATGACTTTCAATAGACAAGACTGAAGCTGGTGGGTGAAGCTCATTTAACCAAAAGAACAGTCAAATGTTTGATATAAATTCTATCACATTTTCCTTCCACCTCTGCTGGAGTTTGTACTACATGAAGATGGAACTTTGTAATCTTAACTGAAATTTAAAACTCTATTTGTCAAGCAGCAAATATTCAGGATCTCAAAGTGTGAGCATTAGATCTGTAATAAGCAAATCTTCTAAGAAAACATCAACCTATAAAAGAGAAATAAATAACAAACAGATGACAGGGGATTCTTTCCACCTTGGCTTTTTTATCTGGTCATTACCTGAGGAGATCTTGTCCTCTTTTCAATGGAGAAAAAGAGCACTACCAGAATGCTCAGTCACTTTCTTCAGTCATTTGGTAGCTCAGGCTTTTCTCCAGCACTGAATAATCTGTTGCTTGTAAGCCTTAAATTGCAAAGAAACAGTTTCCTGGGAGTTAGTCTCCTGGGTTCAACAAAAAACTTCTAATTTCTTCAGATGACAGCATCCCCAGCTCTCAGCTTCTTCCTGAGAAGAAGGGCTTTTATTAGGCTTGAAATTCCCTTCCATTAAGTCACACACTAAAGTCTGACCTTGACTGTACTTAGTTAATTCTACATCCACTTCTTCGGGCTTCCTCTGCCACTCATTCACTCAACTGGACTTGCTCTACTGCCAATGATTTGTTCAGCTTCTCAGTCTCAGATATTATTTCTCCTCCTGAGCCAGAGATTTTCCATGAATCTTCTTATCCTCTCTCTTTTTTTGAATGTCAGTTATCAGAAATGAAGTTTCAGACCTTGAGGTTATGATGCTTCGTTATACAGCAGAGTTAAACTCCTGGCTTCTGAATTTGCAACTACACAACATCCAAGCAGAAGCAAACCTGTCTTGAGCTCTACACTGGCTTTCCCTGGATTAAATGCAGAGCCACACTTCTCTGGATCAGCTGCCCCCTTTTGCTGAGTTTTTCTCTCTTTCTGTGGTAAATTAAGTGTAATATTAATATATATCTCAATTAATATGACATTCTTAGCTTTGATAACGAACTAATTTTAAATTAGATTGTTACGTAGAAGCACTTAATGTATTTCTGTAAGTGACACCTACGCTGGCAGATTTAAAAAGTGTCTGTTACAATGTCAAAGTTTAATTAGCTTTCACTGCAAATAAAAGACATATTAACTTACAGTTTGCTTAGAAAGTCATATAATACATGATCATTATTTTTCCAAAGGTGAAGCCACTAATTTTTAATATGGGATTTTTTTCTCATTTACTTCATACAAAAGTCCCTTAACTCCTTATGCATACTGTAAATCACTTCTCATGCCTTTGACCTCATTACAAATCAAAGTCCTATATTCAATGTTAATGAAAATAAAATTTATATATAATTTCTAAAGCAAATCTCTTGTGTGAGAGCCAACATTCATTGGAATTTACTTGCCATCAGTTTATGGCCTCTTGCACATAGCAGATGATAGGCTATCTCTGAAGGAACGGTTATAGCAAAACCAGAAGGCTTTAAATGTGCTTTTCTCAGACTACATTATTTAATCTTTTTCTATATTAAGAAATAGTTATTTAATTCATGTAATTGCCATAGGTAGACAATAGGAAATGTGTGGAGCAGTGTATATTAATCCAAAAAAGGTTGTTTTTCCTATTTTCTATTTCATATGGGAAATGAAGCTGACAAAATGGAAATGGGACATAATTAATTCTCTGGGAATAGAAAGTTGGATGACTTTATAATATGTATGATTCCTTAACCCTACATTTATCATAGCACATGTAACTGCTTTCTTTTGGGAAAGTACATATCAAACACAAAAGCCATATTGCAGTTTCAACAGCGTAAGTACAACTTTGCATGAACTGAACTGCTCTGGATGAACCCAACTAACTTAAGAACTAAGATTAAAATTTGGCCTGTGGACATTTTAATATCATTGCATCTTTTGAAAAACACAGACTGACACAAAACACAACTGCTCTCATGTATATAAACCTCACATACACTATCTTTATAATCCATTACTCTAAGTTCACTCATTCTCTTAGATGTAAAAGTCTGTGTCTTTGTATTTTCCACAACAGAAATATTCAGAATGAATTCTGATTCTATTTACTCTAAACATCTCTACAGAGGGCAACAGAAAGATACAATTGGATTTGTACACTTATTTTAATAACAGACATATTATTTTGTGGTTTAAAATCAAATCGAATGTTCTTACTAAGCCTGTTCCTTTTTTTTTTTTTGTAATAACTGAACTACTATCTTTCCCCCTGCACTGATATATTGAATTCAGTGCTCTTCAAAGCAGAAGAATTATGCAACAGAAAAAACAAAACACGAACAAATCAAAAAAATACAGTAACAGCTCTCTTGCAGTAAATGAGGACACCTTTCTCTAGATGCAATTACACTAGCTGGACAACTGTTCCGACAGCAAACTCTTCCCATCAATGTCATAATCCACTTTTAAACTTACAGGTACCTCGAAAAATAACATTGATAAGGTAAATACAATTTGCATAAGCCCAAGAATATTAAGAGAAATAGAAGCATATTTTGAAAATCTGCATTTTCCAAGCTTTCATGTTATATAAATGACATTTTAATGACTACAGATTAATGCCCCACTGAACATTTGTATTCGTACTCATTTTTTTGCAGCGTTCTGCTATAAACCTATGAGGTCAGACTTCACATGAAAGGTACATTAACTATGATTAACAGATGATAGAATAATTTACCAAGGGAGTGTTATCAAGTCTACTAAGTCAAGCAGGTGGTTACTATCACAAATAACCCATTCTGCCACAGTGTGTGTGACACTGACACTGCTCACATCTTGAGTTACACTGTACCAGCCCTTTCTAACTACTGATGACCTCTTAATAGAGCATGAGACCATAAAAGGATCCCATAACAGCACTGTCAGAACCACAGAAACCATCTAATGCAAAAAAAAATTATATTGAACTATCCAATATTCTTGAAGAGTTCTTTTCAAAGTATTTTAAAATCTGTCAACAATGGAAGTATCCATTTTACAAGACTGGTTACCTGACTACACAACACTCTGACAGAAGAACTAAATGGCATATTTTTTAAAATAGAGGCTGATTTGCACATATCGTGCAAAACAAAGCAGTCAGGTCATTAAGCTGGGTCAAAGCTTCAGATCCTATTCAAACAGCCTGTCCCAATAACGGAGGGAAGCATGGATCAAGTAATGCAACACTGGTGAAGAAAGTATTCAAAATCAATAGATCTTGGAGGTTTTTCAAACTGAGTCTGCAGCAAGCAATACGATAACAAGAAGTATTTTTTCTTCAACTCTTTGATATGATTTTAACTGTAGAAATTGGCAATTTTAATACCTTCTAACTGCACTGAAACTAGCACTCCACATTTTTTATAATACAGTAGCACTGCATTTCTCATTTTTGATTCAAGAATACAGGGTGAGAAAAATTTGTTCTGTTTGAGCTGACTTAACATTTTACACAAGCCAGTAGCAGGGACGAATTAACTTAATAAATTTGTGGCCTCAATACTTTAATACTTTTATAATTTAGTTTCCTGATAATTTTTTTTAAGTTTCAGAAAACTATTTCAGTATCAATTCAGAAAAAAAAAAATATTTCTCCTTTAGCTTCTTTACCAGATTTTTTTTTCTAAAAGCTCTAGTATTGTCTCCAGGTAAAATTTTCTTGCTTCCACCACAATGAGGGCCATAAAACAGGCCCCAGTGCCTGCAGAAAGCTCTCATTAACTTTCCAGCCTGAGTCCACTTTGTTATCAGGGTTTGATTGTTCAACAGCCCTGGTTAAATATATATATTTGTATATAACTGTCAATCTGACCAGAAATTATGATAATAGTAATGTTGTAAAACCTGCCTGGCAGAAACTACTGTCAAATTCTTTCCTATTTCTCTAGAATAATTCTATTCGAAAACTCATGGATTTATTTGTTTTTAATAATCAGAATGAGACAAAATGAAACTACCAAAGATTTTGAGTATTTTGCATGCTAACATGTATTACTCTTCAAGGCTCTTATTACCATTTAGATAGATATTCCTAGCTGCTGTCTTAGGTCAGCAAGTATTCAAATCACTGGAACAGATTTGCGTTAACATGTGCTGTGGACAGATGCAGCAGAAATGTATGTATTCTCTGAAAAGAAAAACAACCTCAAAAACATCCACTGCACCTTAACGGCACAGGAATAGTCTCTTCTGTGGAAAAGACTGCAAGCTGCCTAAATTCCTCCTCACATTCAATACTTCCTTTCATCATCAGAAGACATCTAAGGTCCCTTCCAACCTAACCCATTGTATGATTCTATCATTTTTGGATTTCTCTTGAGCTGTCAACTTTTCATTACCATGACGTAAATGTAAATAAAAGGGGTCCATTCTTGTTCCCTGAGGGTTTTTTTTACCTAGTTCTGTGGCTGCAATGCAGAAGAAGGGAAGTGGATCAAATGCACATTACAGCTGAATCTTCACATAGTCCAAAAGTTGTTTAATATTGCTATTATTATTAATATATTATTTCTCCTAAATACAACCTCACCTCCACTTGAGCACTGCTAAAATTAAATGCCTACAGGCATGAGAATACACAGTACTTCAAACCAGCAGAAGATCAATGCTTCAGAGGTAGATTATGTAAATGGATGACAAGAAATAGCAAAATAGATTCTGGCACTTGTATGAGTTACCCTATTGCAGGAAAAACTAAACAACCATGCTACTAAATACAGAGACTTTTTGAGTCAAGCAGAACGAGAGAGAGATCAATTTCAGGAATAAAATTAAAAACCTTCACAGATAAGTTTGTTCCCAACTAATGCCATATTACATATTCTTATGACAGTATTTAACCCATTGCTGAGATCACTACCTGATTTCAAAATATTCTGTATTTCTGAAGTATGAAGTTTTGGTAGAATCCACTTTCAGTTTTTTGTACTGAGCTAAAATACCTTTCCGAAAAAGTGACAGAGGCTGTGATACCCAGTAATAAAACTGTATGCAAGCCAAGGTCAAAGCAATACAGAAAGTTAAATACATCAGCTCCCTGACATAAGCAAACCAAACCTTTGTTGACCCAGAGTATTCTGCTTGCATGTTTCATGATAAGCCATGGTTTACATAGTCATCTATTATGGTCATACTTATTTCCCATTTTTGACATCCTCTAGTCTGGTAGACACTGATATTTAAACCAGGGAAACCTTGCCAAATACAGCTGCTGTGTTATCTTCATAACACACTAAAAAGCATATCTGCTTTGTTCCAAAGAATGCCTGTGTAGGCAACTGGGTCAAAAAGCAAACGTTGTTTTGCAGTGATTTAGTGGCTATTGCTACCAGACAGAAGTAAAAAATATCATGCTTGCTTTGACTGACTGTGAATAAGGAAGATGAACACAAAACTTGATTCAACTGCTAGAGATGCCAAGGAGGATCTTCTAAGGATTACAGTGAGAGATGGATAAGGCCATAATGAAGAGTCAAAATCAGGAGTAAATGCAGCTGGGCGAAGGAATGCTTTGATGGAAGGGATGTGCCACAATCCCTCTTCCAAACTAACAATATTCCTTTTAGGGCAGCAACCTATTTAGGTGACTTCAGCTGCAAGGCACCTTACGACTTCTTCCGCACAGTACTTTCAGACCAACTGCAGCTGAAGCCTTTTACCCACAGCCACAGGCAATAAAATGTAAGAAATTTTATTAAAATGTTTTTATGATGAGAAAACTTTTCTCTCAGTACTAAATGTGACAGTAGTGTTGAACTTAAGCTCTAGAGGTTACAGAACCACAAGATGTTTAATACAAAGAATGCATCCCATTTCAATGCAGAAGCTGGAATTAAAATTGTGTTTCAGTCATATTACTTGCAAAGCAAGAACAGCACAATGCATTTTGCTATTATATCCTTAAAAATCATGATCAAAGCAATTAGTGTTCTGTAATGAACCTCCTCTTGTATTGCTAAAATATACACAGGTTTCTCCTTTTATCACATCAGACCTCCATGTGTATGTGTTAGTATTTTTTAGCCTCCAGAATATCATTTATGCCAACCAACTCCTCTCTGTTTCAGTTTTCAGAAAACAGTGAAAAAGTAAGTTGATCCCACAACTGAAAGACCAGTTTAGATAGTGTTAGAGATGGAGAGCCAACACAAAAGCCCTGAAACAATGAGGAAGCACTGGAAGGTCTATGTGTTATTTAATCAGTGATTAATATCCGGGGGCGTTTCTTGTATCTAAAAACAGGATGGGGAAATATTTCTAAATCACACATAGTACATGCAAGAAACATAGAGAAATATTATGAATTCACTTAACAGCACTAATGTCTTATATACCATTTCTAACCGGTGCAACCTCTGAACTACATGTATTTGCCTTATTTTTTCAGTGAAATTAAATATGAAAAAATGGTATGAGAAAAGTAAGCAAGAGAGAAAAAGACAGATAGAAAGACAGAAAAGAGAAAGAAAGACAACAAGACATCTGCAAAATAATCATGTAGAAACTATATAAATCCAAATTAATAACCAGGCCAACTTAGGAAGCATCTTCTAGCTGTGCTAGAAATAAATAATTGTACCTGGGATGTGAATCAGTCTATGTCATGTGGGCATTTATCCCTTATTATTTGAATTGTAGTAGCAAGTAATGAAGCCAAGCACGCATTTAGACAGGTTGAAGCAGATGGACTCTGGAAAACAAGTAAATGGCGGAGGCAGGTATATCTGCACAACTCGATAGTTAAAATGCCCTCAACAATTAGAGACAGACACAGATGCAGCATTTTCACGTTTCCTGTACATGTATATATCCAATAATACTTAGGAGGATCCTATGCATAGGTTTTCTCTGGGAAAACAGGTGTTTTCCAGGAAGCAGATTAATAAGGTATAAGCTGCATCATTATTAAACAAAAACTGTCTTTTTTTTTGGAAGCTGTTGAACATCATTATGGCAAATCCACTTCTTCCTATTGTTGGTGCAAAGGCCATCGCTAAAACAGCAAAGCTAATGCACAAAAGGAGACCCCAGTAACTTTGCTACACAACCCAACCACGCTGCTCCTGAGAACAGAAGACCAAGGCAGAGTAAGAGGGAAAGGCCAGTCCACTTTAATATTTCCTCCAGAATAAGGTAACATTCTCACATCACAGCTTAGCAAAGCTAGTATCCAAAATCACACTAAAGCTTCATTGCACTCGAGCCTAGTGGAAAAATCTCGGACGCCAGCAAAGAGATTGAGCATATCTGCATTTTACTCTTCTTCACAACAGTATTTTTTAATTCCAGTACTTGAACAAGCTATTGATACCACCTAGAAGGCATGTACACAAGTCAGCCCTGATGCCTGAGCACTCACCAGGCATGCTGAAATACAGGAAAACCTATAAACCTTTATTTGCTTCATGGATACAGAGAGGAGTTCATAACCTGTCCTACACACAAGTTTACATTTAAGTGTAAACCACCGAAGTTAAAAAAATTGTAGCTATAGATGAAACAGACAGTTTTATACTAGTCAGAACAAAAAATATGAGCAGTAAATAGAAGTTCAAATTCTTCCTGGTATAAAATTAAATAGATCATAAACTGCAAGAAAAAAACTCCAACGCACAAAACATCAAAAAATTCAGTTAAGCAGTACTTCTTAAGATATATTACCATAATCAATCAATGCAAGCTTAGAAAATCACATACTAATCTCCATGGCTCACAGCTATAATTAACCCTATTAATAAATAATAACAAACAAAATGCCTAAATCTAGAATTTTTTAATTGCTTATAGAAGCCAATAAAGCACACACATTATCACACCAATAACTTCATATTTCCTGAAGCAAATTCACAAAATATCTCACAGAGAAAAGTTTGAAAGCAGAAAGAGAAATGGTATTCTGAATTTATCTTCTACAAATCTAAGCAAAATTAAAAAAAATTCACAGAAGTATATACTTCTCTGTGCAATACAAGCCTTCGGGTGGTATGTCCATGAGGCTTCCAATTTTCCAAATCCCTTATTTTTGAGGTGGTCTCTGGGACAGCAGTGTTTTGCTAGCAGTCTCTTCCTGCATTTCAAACAGCATTTACGCAGTGTCCGCTGTGGGCCTCATCCCTCCTTTATGTTTGTGCTCTGCCTGCCACGCTGCACTGCTTCTGCAGCCAGGCACCATCTGCCACTCATGGATCACATAGGTGACATTTCTTTTCATTTCAGTTCTAAAAAGTGCTTTTCCAGCTCCATAGTGTATGTGGATCCCAGAAGCTGTGTCCTCTACTCCACCTAACCCTGCCAGAAAAGCACAGCAGAAAAAAACCATACTCCTTCCCTGTGTAGCTTCCACTGTAGCTGATACTGAAACTATGACCATATTCAAATTCAAATTCCTCATAACCAAGTTTCAGGTGCACATGCTTTGATATCTCTCATACTTCTAAGATTGTATTATCGTAGAAGGTGCCAAGTGCCAAGTGAATGTACTGCCTTTTTACTCAAGGAATGTCTCTTGTTTCTATTAATAATATATTAGACAAGGTAGCACTGAAAATTTTTGAAAAGACAAGAGCTCTATTTGTTTGTGTCATTTTATTATTTCAGAAACAGGAGCTCTTACACAGATAAACAATTTCATATACATCAAAAGAAAGATAATAAGATGCACAAGTTAGAAAAAAAGAGGGGTAAAAATCATAGCATCATAGAAACACTGAGGTTGGAAAAGACCTCTAGGATCATGAAGTCCAGTCACTAGTCCAGAATGGCCTGGTCCACCACTAAACCATAAAATTAGGAATGGTTTGGGTTGGATGGGGCCTTAAAGACCATCCAGTTCAAATCCCCTCCGCCATGGGCAGGGACACCTTTCACTAGACCAGGTTACTCAGAGCCCCATCCAACCTGGCCTTGAATACCTCCAGGGCCGGGGCATCTGCAGCTTCCCTGGGCAACCTGTGCCAGTGTCTCAACATCCTTACAGTACAGAATTTCTTCGCGATATCTGATCTTAACCTAACCTCCTTCAGCTTAAGGCCACTTCTCCTTGTCCTATCACTACATGCCCTCATGAAAAGTCCCTTCCTATCTTTCTTTTAGACCCTCTTAAAGCACTGCAAAGCTGCTCTAAGGTCTCCCTTGAAGCCTTCTCTTCTCCAGGCTGAACAGCCCCAATTCTGTCAGCCTGTCTTCATAGGAGAGCTGCTCCAACCCTCTGATCAACTTTGCGGCCTCCTTTGGACTCACTCCAAAAGGTCAGTATCTTGCAAGAGGTCAACCACGTCTCAAAGCACCACATTTACACATTTTCTGAACGCTTCCAGGGAACAGTGATTCCACCACTTCCCTGGGCAGTCTGTTCTAATGCTTAACTACCCTTTCAGTGAAGAAATTTCTCCCCAAAATCCAATCTAAACCTCCCCTAATAAGTTCTTTTAGTTGCTAGTCTTGTGCATAGGCTTGCTATTTGCCTATATACAGTGACCATGTTTTAAAAGCTGGGTTTGCTTTTGGATTCTTCCATTTGGTCACAACATTTATAGCTTTATGGCCTCTTCATCAAGAACGATGAATGTCATCAACTTCACATGAAGCTACTAGGAGATCTAAATTCTCATCTTTCCAGAATGATCGAACTGAGGGAAAAGTAAGAGAAGAGCGCTCCCAAAAGCAGAAGCCACAGCATAGGAAAAAACCCTCAGCCACAGGTTATGCCTTTATTCTGAAATGGAGACACACATTTGCCTAGTTTTTCTAGGTTATTGAGACTCCTGAATGAAATATTCCTTACCAAGATACAATATAAACATGGACCTTCAAAGTGGGCTGTGCTCTGTTTACTTCTTCTCCCATTAGTCAGTGCTAGAGATGGTGCAGGGAAGCATTCGGCTCCCAGCACCATGTGAGCAGCAGCTGGGAAACAGCAAAGGAACTCTGTATTCGTCATCTTAATGTGATAATATCAAATTGTGGTGAGTGATTTCTTCCACCCCCATCCCCAGCGTCGTTTCTCAGTGTCCCAAGGAATCACAGATGGCAGACCAAAACGTGCAGTCTGGTCATGTAGCCCATCCTATTGCAGCAGTGCAGCATTTTCCTTTACAGTAATCTCTTAATTGTATTTGCAGCCAAGTCCACTTTTAAATACCCCTACTTATTCCTCTGTGAAAGTGAAAACTAAAATCAGTTCTGTAACTTACATGTAGAAATATTCCTGCTATATTTATTTATGACATGCTCTTGTAGTAGACATCAGAAAAAATAAAGAGGAGGAAATGGGTTTTGAAAATGTTTGGGACAGTTGTATATACTATTATTACAATTAATTCTCATAAAATCCATCTGCCACAGCAAGGGTTTGTGTTACCAGGAAACCATTTTAAAAGGGTTCTGAGGGAGAAAGAAATTATAATATCCCTTTCCTCTCTTTCTCACACTTCTCAACCTGCCTTTCACAAAAAATAGTTATGTGAGCTTTTCCATGCAGACAACTTACCCTCAGTTTTATGAGAAGTACTGTGCAGATTAGAGGAAATGCTAGATGCTTCTAACCCCAAATGAGGTTTTTGATCATTTTTATCTGAATGATGCAATAGTTCTATGCATCCTATGGCTTGCTATACCAGACAAAAACATTTGTATCATCCTATAAACCCAAAAGACGGAATGAAAAGCAACAATTTCTCCATACCTCAGTTGTGTAATTTGGAGGCAGAACAGACTGAAAAGAGACCCTTCTTCTTAAGCCTTAGAAAATGGTTGAGGGGCAAGTAGGTTCACACAGGTCTCATGGAAATGGATGAGTGCAAAGAGAATGTACAAAACCAGGATAAATCACAAATATCTGTGATAAAGCATTTCGCACTTCTGCTTTTTCGCTTGCATGTATTGCTTCCTTTTACATCTCCACCTATTGTAGACTGTAGGCGTCTGACACGTGCTGGGAGCATAATGCTGTCCTCCATAGTCAGTGGAGAGAATCAGACACATTACCTGGCCCAGAGCGGGACCATCTTCTACAGATGCCTACCCTCACCTATTTATCATCAAGTGGATCCATTTAATTCACTGAAATTAGACTTCTACCACTAAAATCCGAACATTATTATCGGGCAAGATAAATTTCACCCTAAAGTGTTCCATAAGTGTCACAAAAAATTTAACTGCAATTGTTTCCACCAAGTTCAAAGGTCCTCTTTAAATATTTGTCAAGGACAAACATCATGCAAGGCAGCTCCTCACTGCACCTTGCTGCAGTCTTTTCTATAAGTACTGTTGATCTGGAGGTGAGAAAAGCAGGTCTCACATGCATCTATTCTTGTCATGAAGAAGATGGGTTAGGAAAAGGAATAGTATGTTGTAAGAAAGGCAAGTAATACATACCACATCTGAAATGTGCTGAAGTGTTAGAAATAAACAAGAATGAAGTGTCTCATATTTCTTGAGGGTTTTTTTGTAGTTTATTGTCAAAAAGTTCCTACCAGAAATGTGAAAGTGACATCACTAAAGTCTCATCACAACAGAAACTTCAGAGTGAACCAAATGGAAACCTTCTTAACTTAGATGATTATATAAATTCACATTTCTAAGCATTTTCCTTAAAACTCAAATTAGCCAGAATTTCTGAGATGCCTGTGACCTTACGTATGCTCCTAAACTTCATGCAAAGATCAGAACAATCAGACCTAATTATGGCAGAAAGAAATTATGCAAGAAAATCAGAGCTACTTCATCACTCCTCTTCCAACTGAAAATACGGCCAGAAACGCCAATACCAGTAGATTCCTAACTGCAGGTTTCCATCACCTGGGCAAAGTGAGTGACTTGGTGCTAAATTTATGAGCAACAACTTTACATCAAACAGCACGAAGAGGAGAATGAAATCATTCATTCTCAAGTGTTCAGCAGAACCATGAGTGCTCCAAAAAAAAGGGCAGAGCAAAATCAGGCCACTTGTTAGCAGTTTATATCACAGGATCAACCACCACTGGCAGGTTCGATGGGTTTTGATGAAAGCTTACAACCATCCTGGGCCAGGAGAAAGAACTTTACTTCCTGCTGTTTCGCAACAATGAGAATTAAGTGGACATCAAGATAAACAAAATGTAGCCTGATTTGACAAAAGAGCAGAGAAATGGTGAAATACTGACCAAAATGTCAGCAAGAACGTGGGTACTTGCCAGCATGACTAACAGGAAAGTTAAGACATTAGGAAGACTATGTAGCAGAATTTTTTTTCTGGGTTTGGAGTTTTTGTTGTTTCTTTTATTGCCTCCCCAAATCTGAAGAGAACTTTAGTGTACATTTCTTGCATTTCAGACCCTGTAGGGCCATTTTGGGATGTACCATTGCAGACAGTATGTCTGGCAGGAACACATCTGTGACCAGGTGCCCATTAAATCATTTCCTGAGCTGTTTTAGGCCTCTTCTGAGGGCCATTTGGTAGTATGCCAGTTCTGGTCTAAAATCTGCAAAGAACCACTGATTAACTGGGCTTTTGCTATTTCACTGTTGTAAGGAACTGTGCTCCTCTTACATTCTTATGGGACTCCTTGAGTGGTTTCATGGGCAATTGCAGTAAATTTACCCCCATGTCTACATATTTTGTAAATTAGATGAAGTAACTAATGAACAGGAAAAATACTGCTTCAGCAGTGCAACAACGCATCGATTCCTTCTCACAGTCATATTTTGGATTCACCATCTTGTCTGATGACCTACCCAACATCCAAGTACTCGAGTCTCACAAATTCAATTATTTCCTCTTTACTTTTTATCCAGTAAGATCTTGCTATTTTTTTTTTCACTGAACCTAAATCTCTTTTTAATGCACGCAGGTGGCTAAATAAGGAGATGATGAATACTCAAGAGGATCTATTGGAGTAAAAGCAATCAGACATACATATGCAGCAATCAGCATCATAAGCAGATATGGGACCTGGAGAATCAAGACCTGAGAAAGGTGGTACAGCGCAACAGGCTTCACCAAGGAGGAGTGAGCCTGCCCACAGCTCAGGGTGCCAACCTGGCACTGCACAGGCCAGAGGAACAAGAGCAATACTGTCAGTTTTGCATACGGACACCCGAGATGCAATCAGACTTTATTAGCGCTGAATTAACTCAGAGTTTGGAAAATGTGTTACTTTAGGGCACAAACACACAGCTCTTATTTCTAGTTTTGAAAATCTACCCTTTAAATCCCATACTATCTGTTAAAAACTTGACACTTGCTTTCAATTAGGAATGATGCATTAGACACACTCACAGGTCAGCAGTCAGTGAGCACCTGAAGAAACAGCTGTTGGGTATCTTGGAAATTCAAATTCCAAGGGAGATAGAAGTCAGAAAAATCATAGCAATCTAAGCATCCAGCCTCCTACAAGCAAAGTATTTTTATACACCACCAAAAAGTGACTACAAAGATGTGATGGGTGTCACTGAGACCCTGGCAAAGGTAGACAAGCCAATGTCTTCAGGTCCACTGTGTGACAAGAACATACCACGGCAGCCTGACATAGCAGCCACTGAAAAGCTGTCATTTCAAAGGTTAGCAAGTATCTGAAATTACTGATCAATGGGTTTCTTGCAACTAGACTTTTTTCAGATGTCCAGAACATGAGACAGAATAATCTCTCTTAACACAAATACTGTCAGAGCCCTGACCTGCCTGGTGACATTTAAGAGTCCTGTTGATTTAAAAATTCTTCCAGGACTCAACAGGGTTCACCAAGTCCTCACAGCACAGTTTTGCTCTCAAAAGGGGGCTGCCATATATAAGTAATATATCTTCCAAAGTCAATGGCATTTCACAGAATATAATACACTGCTTTCCTGACAACTTACACATACAGTCTTGGTCAATGGCAGGTAAAAGAAGGTGGAACCTGTATTAGTGTGTCTGCTCTCAGCTGAATCTCAGTCAAAATAAAGCCAGCAATGAAGAGCAGAGGAAGAGGAGTAACTGTGAGGATTTTCTGTTACACACAAAAGCTTGAAAACCTGGCCTCCCTCTGAAAAACGGCTGGTGCCTGAAAACCAGTTCACCTCTATCTCATGAGGAGCTCAGTCACACATGTAGGGGTGCTCAGCTATTAAATATCAAAGGGATCTTTTTGTCTTGCTTTAGCTTGTTTGCAAATGAGGTTTATTCAAGGCAAGGACAGCTCAAAAGATCAGATGCAGAATAATCCAGTAAATGTAAAATAGAGCTTGCAGTGATTTTGCTACTCCTTAACCTTGAAAGTCACATCACAGAGCAAAAAACACTGCTTCAATAAAAATGTGTTGAACATTTTTACTAACTTTGGCTTCCTACCTGACTGGCCTCCGTGAGCTTCTGTAGCTGCAGAATGAGTTTAGTATCACAGAAAAAGAAACCAGTGATGGCATAACAAGCACAGCTTCCACTTACATGAGTAAGGAGGCTCAGAGTTAGATACTATACTTCTGTCTAGTTTTGTCAACGCCAGGGGAGCTCAAGCCATTCACACTACTCTGGAACTGGTCTAAATCAAAATTTAACAACAGGGTGGTAGGAAAAAAACAACCTAAACAGTTATCTTTATTAGCTTTAAGAAAGGGGGAGCAGCCCTTTTCTCCCCTAAGGCTTTCCAAGAAACATGTCAGAAAGATTCAAATACATAGACAAAAAGAATAAAACAGCAATGTCACAACAAATAAGAAATGAGAGCTATCAGTAAAACAGATGCTAGTGATGGCAAGGGGAAAAAAAAAGCAAACGTTTACATTAGTAAGAGCTGTTTTTTTCTGGCAAGTGGCAACTGTGACTGAGTTGGTGCTTCCAGAGTATGTTTAAAAGAAAGAATCAAATAATGCTGTATGCCTACAATTCTTCATAGAATCATAGAACATCCTGAGTTGAGACTTAGAAGGAGCATCAAAGTCCACATATATAGACAGATATATAGTTACATACACACAAAACCGAAACACTCTATACATTATTGCTGATATCTGCTTTATTTTCAAGCACATTTTGTATTTTCCTACAGTTTCTCATCCAAACTAACCGCAACCAACGGAAAAACTTCCATTGCTTTCAAGGGACTTCGGAAGAGACTCTGAGAAGTTATTGTAAACCAGAATTGTTGCCTATCTTCTTTTCCCAGTATTTTTTTTTTTCTTTACACTTATCATTCAATTAATATCTTTTTCCATTCACAAAATTGATCTTATCAATGCTGTTCTCACCAGGCATGAGGACTACATTATCTCGCTTTAGTAAACTGAAATGAAAAGAAACTTTTACACCCTTGGGCATTTTTTCCCTCTTGCAGCTATGTCTGTGTTTCTTTATCTGTTTTTTTCCTTTTGTTTTGTTATTTTTTGGGTTTTTTTCATTCACTGTAAATAAAAAACTCTTCAGAGGAACTTCTGGATCCTCAGTTTTGAATAAGGCTAATCAGGTACCCAGAGAGCAATCTTGCTTTTTATGCTTTTTATGTCTATCTGCAGATTCAACTCTCTTCAGGGCTCTTCAACAAAAATATTTTAGATCTTCAGAACAAGAGTTGCTGAGCCCCAGGTTCAGTTTTCTCTTAAGTTTCCTTTAACTCACTCCTTATACACAACTACTGTAGCAGCGCACTAAAGGATATTATGCAGAGTTCTTCAACATAGAGCTCTTAGATCCAAACAAAGAGTTCAGTTCCCTTTGATTACATTAACTTTTTTAATCCAAAAGGTTTTTGGTGAAGCATATGTTCTGCATCATTAAAATCAGATATTCTCGCTTTGATCTTTAAGTTCTCTCAGTTGACTGCTTCTCCAAACTACAAACTATTTGAGCTTTTGAAGTTATCTTCTTGCTCTGTACAGAAAACCTGAGCCTTCAGCCAGATTTGATAGGGTTACAAGATAATAACCATATACTATTGTATTTACCTTTTACCTATTAAACTTTGCTTTACAAAAAATATGAAGCTGTATCAGAAAAACCTTAAATGCAATACCTGTAAACCAGAGAGAAGTTCTATGTAATGTTAGATACTTAAGTTTGTGAAGTAAATCTAGGAATATTCTGTTTCAATGTGCACTATCTTTTACACTCTGTATTTATCAAACGACTTTTTTTTTTTCCAATTTTCCTTTTCTCTCAAAGTCAACAAGAGCCTAGATAGGCAAAGATAGGAATCCTGCGCATTTAAAGTAGTGCAAATGGCACACAGTGAATGTCAGCAGCCAGACTGTCACGCAACCCCAAACTTTCCTCAGCATGGAAAGCCAGAGAACAATCGCAGAAGGTGAAGTGTGCCATTACAGCAAGATTAATTAAAGAAGCTGGGCCAGCTGAAAACAGCCAAGGCGGCCATTTGTCACCGGACTACAACAGGCATTAAATAGCTTCCAAAAATAGCAGGACTACTGGTCCCACGACACATCTCAGTGATTCTGGAAGGAAATACCTAGCCCAGCCTGAAAGCCCAGCCTGGAGATGTGGGACATGAGGCATCCAAGCTCCCTGTCCCATTGACCGGATGTTAAAAGCTTTGGCTGGAACTATTTGGTTCTTAAATTCTACAAAAAATAGTAAGAGAAGCTAACGTTCAACCAGATGAAAAAACTGCTAGTTAAAATGAGAGTAAAAGGAAAATTCAATGGAATTACTAACACTGATTGAAAAAGACAGTATTTGTGACTCCATGAAGGAGGAGGGTCACCCATTCAGTTTCTTGTGACATTTTAACATGACACTAGAGGTGGAAGATGTGTGATTGAAAGTGAATGTTCATGAAATACAACCCACATTTAGTGAGCAAGTATAAACTGGAATAAAAGCCTTAACGTATTTGATAAAATAAAGTAATTCTGCATTGAAGTTTACCAAACGGCATCTTACAAATGTGACATTTGTCAAGAATAGAGGATCAAATAAAACGCACTCCCTGGTAAGTCCTGTCTGTGTGTACAAAAGTGACTATGTCTCTGTGCATCTCTAAATAAAAAAACTACACATTCTATTTTAATTTGGGGAGTTATTTTCATTTCAAGCATTCTCTGCATGGGGCAAATGACTTCTGAAGATGAAAACATTTCCCACACATGCTTCACATCATGTAACAAGAGAAAGATCACTCCCAAATTCAATCTCTCATTCATGCCTTCCCATCCCCCTTTTTTCTCCCTGTTTCTTTTTCTCTTAAAAAAACCATGAAACAGAGAGAGTGAGAGAGAAAGCAAGAAAGAAGGAAGTGTTTGGCAAATCAACAACAGAAATATTTCAGAAAATGTCCAAGTCCATACAATCCTAAATTTTATTCGGACTGAATCACACGAAAAGAGACATCTTGTGAAGAAAAGTAATTTCTACATGCCATCTTTTTCCAATTACTTCCCAGTAACAATTTAATGAGAACTGTAAAATACAGTGCATATCCACCACTATATAACTGTAGTACTCAGCGCTTCTGAAAATCAGGTATCCAAATTTACCAGCTTTCTATAATGCCAGTTCATCCAAATACTTTAGCATATGAAAAACCGTATTCAAATGAGTAGTTCATCTGATGTCTCCATCTCTGATTCTAAAACTATATATGATGCTGCTAATCTGGCAGATGTTTAATAACTGAGAACCACTAAAACTGATGAAATTCTAAATTCAAAAAATTTCAGTAGAGTTTAATTGCACAAACGTTTAGTATGATAAAAGAAAATTACGTAAGTTTAATATCCATTTTTCTTGTGTAATTATATTTCCATTATATACTTCCTAGATTAAGCTAAATCTATACTATCTAATAAACATAATTATATGAAATGTTCATATAATATACTAAAGAAAGTAACAATTAGAAGCCCATGATTTAGTTACTCTGCGTTACTCATCATTCTCAGAGAATGAAATATTGGATTAATTAATTTACTTTTAACCAAGCACTTACAAGCACTCTTCTAGAGATAGGTTGTATTTTCCTTCTTCAGTTCTTTGTTTCGTTGGCTTACCTACTTGCATAAAAATAAAAAAATCTTACCTAAAATTCCTATCTTGTTGTGGAACCTCCTTGTTGACCACATTAGAATCTTTTCATAAACAGTTTATAAAATGATATTAAATAATTATAAATACTATTAACATTCTGCTGCTTGTACTTCATAGAAATTTATAAAAATTACGTAATACTACAACATCTACTAAATATTTAACTTATATGAACTAGGTTTACTTGGATTTTTACTACATTTCTACTGTAGTAAAAGGAGTATTACTCCTCTTTCTGGTAATAGAGATGATAACGATTTTCTGCAATTTCAAAATCAAACATCTTTGAAGGATATTTCTTGTCTGTATGCATAGCAGTGTTTCTGCCCTCACTAAGAAAATGTATATATACACATGCTCTACTCTGGTAGTGCCTTCTCTTGCCTTTATTAATTTTAAAACAGTAGGGAAAGATTATATTTAACTAAGCAATAACAATGCAGCCTTCAAGATACAGGAGAAATTGCTTAGATGGTACCTGCACACAGATAAGGAGGAAACAGAAGAGAGATCTGGGAAGATCCTGTTTCAGGGGCAGCCTTCCTACAAGTCAGAAGAATAAATTCATTCTGGTCTTTGTAGAGCTTCCAGCTCAACAACATCCCACTGTTTTACACTTTTGAGAAGGAGTAACTTTTATCCCACTAGAAAGTTACTGCAGTTCTGGAGAATGAATGCAATAAAATTGAAGGAAAACTAGAATCTGAGCCTGAGCCAGGGGCTATTGAAAGCCAGTGGAAGAGAATTCCATTGCCCTCAGTGGTCCCCCTGCGTGTACAGCGTTACTTATGAACTGCATACATTAGCTGATCATTTGTTCTCAGCTTATTCTTAATCCTGTTTTACAAAGCTAATGTTCATCTTCTAAGGACAATCTAATTGCTTGGTGCCATGTTTACTAGTGGGAATGAACCACAAGCCATGTCACTGTAAGCTGAGGGGAGTATTCCAGTGACTGGGAGGTTAAAAACTCCCGATCTGTAGAGAGGGAAAACTTGTTTCTTAACTCTCTGGTACAAATTATTTCCAGGTGCTGATAATTATCACTCATGGAGTCTGATTTTCCGATTTCTACATCTAAATATATACTTGACAAGTTAAGCTTTTCATCATGTGCAGCAGTCTCCTAAAGGCTGAGGACAGGCTGCTGATGGTTGAAACCCATTTCACTTAAAATAGCAACACTTAATTACAAGTCTTGTTGTTTATTCCTTTTTCAAAGTATTTCAAATATATCTTTTTCCCAAAGGAAGTAATATTGTATATTATTAAACAGGTGAGTATTATTGCATCTGCTCATGAACAAGAATTGTGAATAGCCAAATAATTACTTGGGAAGGCTCAGAAACAACACAAAAAAAAGAAGAAATCCATCAAAACCTAATGTTTTCCATTATGTAGACTTCCTGAAGTTATCTTACCGTACACACAGAATTTTGCTATTCACATGCAAAATTCTGTGTGCATGTGTTAACAGAGACATGACATACAGAAAAGCAATGGAATGAAGCACGAAGTGTTTAAATGTATGTTCAACACATACATGCAAGCCCTCATGCTTACATATTTTTGCCACTAAGCAGACAAAAAGTTATTCAAAGAAGGTAAAAATGGAGTCCAGCAAGCAAAAATTCAACTGAATTTACAGAAGGAGCACTCTATAACCACGCAAGCATTTCTTAAGTTGTTGCCAGTTTTAACCTTCTGTGCAGCTTTCTGTAATCTTTCAGGAGCCTGCTTTTTGCCCATCTGGCATCTGTGAAACTGCTAAGTCAATTAATTTTGAAGCACCTTGACATAAGTTTATTAAAGGTAACCCAAGAGACTCTATTAAAGTGAACTTTTAGCAAAAGCCATAAATGCAAGTGTTTCCTGTGCAGTATTAGAATTATACATAAAATCATCATAAAGATCTGTACCAGTCATTCTTATACTGGCTGCAAAATTACTGCTCCTGAAACCCTAGAAAAGATCAGCCTCGTGATCTACTGGGGCAGGATCATTCTAAAGGACATGCCTTAAATCAGGAAGATGTCTTTTTGCATTAAAGACTGCATTACAGGAGGGCGAAGGTGCTGCTTGTTTCCCCAACAGCAAACACCTGCAGACTCCAGGCTCTCAATACCTGCAACATTACTAATGATTAAATTAATAGTGACAGGGCTTGAAATTGAGTCCACTTGATCTTAGGGTCTCACAGATTAAAGTATTAGTCCACTGAACCATGTTACTAGACTTCACCTTAATCTATTAGATACTTCCTTGTCTTTGTTTAGTATGAATGGTAGGAAAAAACCAAAATAGTAGAAATCTTGAAAGAGTGACAAGTAAATATGCAGAAATTTCAACAGACAGCCTAGCCAAAGGAAAAAAAACTACTTAACACTGACTGTCTGCAAATCAAACTACACTGGGCTGTTACAGGCCAGACCCTCAGCTTTTATAAATTAAGAGGCCTCCAAGGCTGTGCAATTTTTATTTGCAAGGATATGAAATAATATTTTTTACTACTTTGATGCTTTCATGTTAGAATGAAAACTCTGGGAGAACTGCAAGGAAAACATTCAATTTTGTGTTGGATAAAGTGATGCACAGGCAAATTAAATGACTCAGAATCACAGAACTGTTTGAAGACAGAAAAAACCATAAAATTTATCACTCTTTCTGTTCTTCCATTCCTACCATTAGTCTTATGTTCCAGTGCACCTGGCACCTGAAGAGGAAAGACCATTTATTAAACAACAGTTCAGGTACTAAGCATGTATGAATTCCATGACTGTATTTTGATCTGCATTTACCCCATCTAATTTTAGGAATTCATTGATACAGCCTTTCCAGGTACTTTGGTCACAGAGGGGTGATAAGCAATTTCAGAGCTCAGTTCAGATGCTAGGTGACCACCCTTCTTGAAAGCACCACCCATTACCCTTCTTTCCCTCACTGCAAGAGAAACCCAGACCAGCTGCACTGGTTAGATGCCTGTTACTGAAGAAGCAGTTCAAACCTATGTCTTTTGCTCTATTAGGTGCAAAAAGTGAACAAAACATTACGCAAAATGACCAAAAAAAAAAAAAANTTTACTTATATGTAAAACTGTAGCCTGAGTTTCCTAGTTCACCAATTCCAAAACCAGAAGCCTGAGTAAATACATAAAGGCAGAGACCATGGGGGTTGAACAGCTTGCAAAGTGCAAGACAAATGTAAAAGAAATCAGAGATACCATTAGAAGCACATACAACAAAAGAACATCAAGCCAGAAATACTCAGAAGCTTATTTCCTTCATGATTCACAGAGCATATTGCAAAACTGCAGTGAGTTGGCATAAATTTGTCAACTTAAGTTCTGGTAGGAAATGTCTGATAGTAGGAGATCACCCTTAAGAGGGTAGAAGCAAAATGAACCAACACGAAAGCCAGGTGGTGAGTGGCAGCAGAAAGAGCTGCTGCCAGTATTTGATTTGGTTTCTTTTAATATTCTTTCAAAATTACCTTCTTTCTTTCTCTCTGTCTCTCTCTCACTACACCATCACGTACCCTCCAAGTCCATTCCTTGTTTGTCTGACCTTTGCCCCAGCACAATCAGCCCCAGAGAGGAAGACCCCTGGCACTTGGCGTGGGGCTGCAGGGAACAAAGATACGCTGGAGTAACTCCCCATTTCTTCCCCATTGGATAAAACTTTAAATCTTAAATTGCAAAGGAATTAAACAATGCCTTGTAGTACACGACATCACTGCATTTAATCATCTGCAACATTCTTACGCATTCACTTAAGACTTAAAAAGGGAGAATTCACCTCACTTCCGATAATGGGTTCTCTAAGATTTACGTGTATACATCTAGTTTTTTTAGAGGACCACATTCCAGCACCATTTCTTAAGATATTCTTAACACAATTTAGCAAAAGCTCTGTAATCCAATACTTACGACATGAGCTGTCAGGCATAAACTATGCCAGAATCTCTTAAGTCCACACACAGCAGGATGCAAACCTAGTAGCAACTGTACTGAATTACAACCAATAGGAGAAGTCACAGGTCACTGAAGCCACACAGAGTCCTGCTACAGCCAACAATGAAACTTAATGTACTTTCCATGTCCAGAACCATCCGCTATAGAGCTTCTGTGAAACAGATTAATGATAATAGCAGCAGAAACTAGGAAAAAAATGCAAGAAATGGAAGCCTGGCCAATATTCCATTTGTAATTTGTCACACTATCACACAATAAGACTTCAGTATGAATGTGTTGCCAATTTACAATTCAAATAAGCTTCCCTGAATTTTTAAAAGAATGGACTGTACACATCAGTCACTATGACAAAAAATGCCCTGTCAGGTTAATTTTAAATGCACTTTTTATTTGTTACTGTTAACTAATCTCTGTAATTATTTCTGATTTTTAAAAGAGGCGTAAATTATTAAATAAAATGCAACTCCTAAACCCTAACTGGAATGGGAATTGTTTCTGTAAACCTGACAGTATTCCCTATTTTGCCCTAATTTACAATATTTTGACTTAACCCTTGCTGGTTACAGGGCAATTATTTTATTAATTTTTTTTATTATTTATTTCTACCACATAAGAACCCCCAATATATAACCAGCAAAAGGAGCACATTTGATTAGAGCTTTACATAGGGTCTATTAAGGCAATAACTTTTTTCTTCAGTTGCTTCAAAGGCCTATTACTCAGGCAAGCATTAAGAAAAAAAGAAAATGTTTCTTTTTGTAAAACACTGTTTACCTGTGGCTGATTAAATTCCTCCTGGCTGTGAAATTCAGCAGATGGACTATCAGGGGGATACATTTGGCCTACTGCAGACTAGACACTGTTTTTGTCAGAAGGTGCAGCGCTTTGATGATGCAGAAAAAAAAGCCCATGCTGTTTCTATGTTCTATTAAAAGGAAAGCCATTAAGATGGTAGTTAAGTGGCCAAGGCCTAAAATTAGACTTGCCACAAAAGCCAGTGGCAAAAAAACCCAGTATTTAAATTATTGCTTCATGAAACAAAACTCACTCTGAGTTTCTGAAAAATAAAGCAAAAGGCCACAGAGCCAAAAAATCCTTTCTGTACCTGAACACCCACCTAGTTTTAACCATGCGAAGTCAGTGGCTCTAGCCACTTGCTTACAGTTAAGCGTCTATCCTCCACCAGCTCAGGATTAACCTTTTTTGGATTCTCTTACTGGAAAGACTTTATATCCTGAGTCGTGCTGAAGTCAGAGCTGGTAAGACCTGAAGTTGCAAAGGACAATCTGTGCAGCACTGTAAAAATTTACATTGAATTGTATCTCCATTAGAAGCCTCAGCCATATATACTACAGATCAATTCAATTTAAAAGTTCCCCTTCTTTCCATGTCATATAAAGCTCTGACTGTCCTTTTTCTTCTATACTCCATAGCCTGCTGCTTCCCAATTACCATCAATTGGGTATTAGGCCTATGATCCACCTGCATCACCAAAACCACCTGTCTTCAAGATAATCAAACGACTCATTCTGGGAGTTCTTCAGGCAGAAACAGAAAAAAAAGAAAGATTAGGGGGAGGTTTATTTTTTCCCCGGATCATTTCAAGGATCCAATTTACAACAAAGCCACAAAAATCACTGGGTTATTATAGTGAAGGACAGGCACGGATGTGGAGTAAGTGCTTGGGACAGGAGTGTCTTCAGGCGGCTTCAGTGTCATGGAAAATACTAAGAAAGCAGGTGGACAGTTCCACCACAAGTTAAATAATCATTAGGTTCACTCACTGCATCTGCTAGAAAAAACAGAAGCAGATTCTATATTTTTTGGGCCAACTTCATGTGCAGGCTTCTGAGAGGGTTCACTGCAAAAGTAACTGCTTACCTGGGAACATGGTTTATTTCACTGATTTGTGGGTGATACCCTAAGTCTTGCATGCTATTTAGAGAAAGATGTTAATTTTACAGTGTCTTTAGGCAAGGCTACTTACAAAGGGGCATAGCAAGGCATTAAAAACCAGAAGAATCAGCTGGCAGTAAGATGAACAACATGTAGTAATTCATTAGCCTATTTAAACTCAGAGTTCTTTTACTCTAAATCGAATTTTCCATGACTTTGACACTTCTTTGGAAATAAGTTTCCTTTTTATAAGTCTTCATTTGATCACTGATGTACACTTATGTACAGGTTATGGTAGGAAAAACCTCCAAGTCTGTTTCACGCAGTCCCTGAATAGAAACAGAGGAGATTTCCACAAAGAGAAAAGTTTTATTCAGTCAATATGTAGAATATCCTATATATTTTCCAAGATAGGATTAGTAACTAGGAGCTCTGAGGTATTACTGCCAGTCCTGATACTGATTATATTCTATATGTATTGGCAGATCGTATAACCTTTCTACCTCTGATTGTAAAACGAGGATATTACTTATCAGCCTCACAGCAATGTTGTAAGGATTAGTTAAAGCTCGAAAAAGGACACACAATGTTTCACTAAGCAAAATCCATCAAAACCACATGCAGAGTAAACGACACCATGTAATTTGACCTGGAATTTAATTCAGTTATAGTCTATGATAGTCAAAGTCATTTGGATAAACAAAAGTCAACTTACATTTCAACCAAAACTGGAACTAAACCTAAAATGAATTTTTAGTCGAGGTTCAAAAAGAAGCAGTTATTTTCAAAGGTTGTTCCTATTATCTGTGTCTTTCTTTCTAATTTCTAGTTCTAAATTGTGGTCATAAGGAGCAGCTCTGATACCTCTCCTTGTAAGAAAGCTTGTTCTTGCAGCTATTTCTGGCACTTCCTGCAGGTTCAAGAGAGGTTTGAGTAGCTTAGCTAAGCATCTCAGCTTTGAGGTACTTCTGCAAACTGAGGCAAAGCTCATGGCCTTTGCCAACTCCTTATTGTAACGCTTTTGTGGTCTCCAGTGCAGAAGAAAATCATCTTCAATTTATTTGAAAATGTTAAAGGCAAAGTGAGTACAAGAAAATGAGAACTGCTACTCCCTGAGGTGACATTCAAGTGAAGCCTGAAAGAGGGTGGAGTTCTTAATCCTAAAATTAGGCTTGTAATACCTACAGTGCATACCACCAGGAAATGTACAGTTTTTCAAATCCAGTAATGTAGCAGATGAAGAGCAGGGTTATTATTTCACGACTACAGAGTTTATCATTATCCAGTGAAACAGGAAAGTCAGCTTATTTACTGGTCCAAATTCTGCTTTCTGCAATGCTTTTACTCAAAGGTTTCCTTGAGGCAGTGAGATGGTTAAGGAGAAACTGGGACTCAGACTTGAAAATGACAGCAGCTTTTCTACCTGATCTGAAAATTGCTCCTTTAATAGAACCCAGTCAGAATTTAGGTGAGATTTGTGCTGCTTCCGTAACTAGGGACAATTCTAATTCTTCAAAACCTCTAATTAATGCTATCATCACTGCAGGGTAAACACATGATGCTTTTGTTTTTTGCCCTTCTCTATCAGGTGTTGGAAACACCATCTCTAAATTACAATTTAAAAATTTTCAGCTGTTTGTTACAAACATAAGTCTTACAAACAAACTAAACATAAATGTGCAGCCCATTTCACCAACACAGTCGACAGCTGGAATTTTTGATCCCTTGCACATAAGGATACTTCCTCAACTTCAGTTCACTGCAGCTAATACGTCATCCATCACCACTGTACTTAATGAAATAGTGTGGAATTTTTCTTTTACACTGTTTTCTATCATAACTGATACATCAGTATGAAAATAAAAACCATTACCTTTTTTCAGTTATAGATTCAGTTCCTCCATCAACTTACCAGAAGTTTGGTTCTCATACAAGCTGGTAGGACCTCATGGATGAAGAGGTCATGCAGTTCATTCACAGAAGAGGACTAACGATGCCATTCGCAGTTCCCACTTGGCTAATTTGAGGAGTATGTTTTTATGAACTGTGCTTCCCAAATGACGACATACTGAAAGCCCAGTGAAAGGTGTAATTATTGACTGAAAGACTAATTTGATAACTCAGTGGAAAAACCAGACAAATGTACAAAAACCCTAAATCCACAGAGAAGTAGAAGAAAACGCATGTTGGTATATGTTCCCAACAAGTCTCGAAAATAAATCTATGGCAATGTGCAGTATAAACATGATCGGTACTAACTTACTTTCAAGTTACCTTTTGGTTAAGTATGAGTTTTTGTATTTAAAATATTTGGTTGCTTACTTTGCTGCTCCATTCCTCTTTTTTGCTCTCTGGGCAGATCCCAGTTTGGCTCTCCAGGATGAAGTACGAATGTGTCACAACTATTCAGCTCCTTCCTGCTAATGCCTCTTAGCATTTTGCTCTCCTTTCTGACTCCACAGTTTTCACCTATTTGCCTTATTCTTGATCCACCATTTCCCCCATCCTTCCTCAGTACACTTCTGTTTCCTTTCTTATCAACTGTATCTATTTACATGCTGGGTTTGAAATTTTCCCGAGGGCTGAACGAACTGTTTACTGTGTTGCTCTGATTATGAAGTACAACAGACAACAATACTAATAAAGCTAAGATAGAGTAATTCAAATCTGTTGAAGAAAAACTAACAACAACAGAACACAATGGAATAATCATTCCCTTAACTCAGTGATTTCCCCGCAGCAGAAAAAGGCTTTCTGGATTACATACAGAATAACCTTGGCACAGCTTCATGTAAGTGCTGGGGCCTACTAAGGAAATGTTTGATATAATGCCAGCAATGGGCAATAAAACTGAAGTAAATCAGATACTAAATGGGCAGGACACAGCTTTCTCTTAGGGCCCTATAGCACCTAGAGCATGCTCATCATTACCAGATTTTTTTTTTTTGGTAAGATTTCTAAAAAAGTGTTAACTGTACTCAAAGTCAGATTTCTTTTCCGTTAAGATGTAGTTTGCCTATTTCTGACCTAAAGTCACTGTTTAAAAATACAAAGTAACAGGTCCTTCTTTACCAGTGACATAATAGAATGAATTAATTATTGCTCTTACCTTATAATTAATTTTATGCAAACCCAAGACAATGTATCTTCTGTTTATAATACTGGACTTCAATGATGGTTTCAATTAGAGTCTTTTGTTTATACACATATGGACTTCTGAGGTTAATTTCCTACAATTATAATGTGTACTGTACTCATAGTAATCTGTACTCTAAGGGTCAGATTCAGCTCTGTTGCAGGTGAGCGTAAACCTAATTTGTTCTGATTCTGACATCCACACTACCCACATAAAGAACAAAGTGGGCTTAACTCCATGAAGTTAAACCCTTGAAAATATCAGATCATTTAGGTTAGATTTCTGTAAAGTGAGGGATTACATTTCACATAATGATCTCTATAGTGAGTCCAATACCTTGTATTTGTCAGAATTCTTGCAGAAAGGCATTCAGTCTTCATCTCATGTATCAAAAAACGGACACCCACCTTCCCATTCTAACAGTACTTTTTTCAATTGACACCAGTCAACACTACTGAAACATATCCCATACTTCTCATTTGAATGCATTTAATTTTGACTTTCAACACTACTGGCTTTTTGCTTTACTTTCAGAACAAGCAGGGGAGAGTGGTGGCTATTAGTACTCAGTAGTTTTTTCCTGTGAAGATATTTAATGCCATTAATCAATTCATCTCTCAGGTTCCTTATTGTTAAGGAAAGCAGATGTTTTAAATTTCTATTCCTCTCTGTAAGACATTTGCTTCACTGAATAATTATGTGTCTCTTTCCTGCTTGTCTCTTCATTATTATTTTTTTTTTAAAATTTATTTATTAGAAATGTTCATAATTCTTTAGCTAACAAAACATGATGCAATGGAGCAGAGCCAGATCTGGATTTGGATTTCAAGCTATTTGTAATCAAACATATGAAGACATATTGTAGAGACGGCTAATTGCATTTCCATTTATTTCCATTACAGTAATTTTGTCCTCTAAAGGGGCTGCACAGAAAGCTGGATTATTTTTACACTATTAAGTAAGACAAGTGGAAACAGCTTTTAGAGAAAAGCTGAGGCCACAGAGCACAAATGACAATGGATCTTTGTGTTTCAAAGGTGTTGCTGAATATTTTACTCCCTATAGACTGTTCATGGAGCCGATCCCATGGATCAAGCAGAGCATGGTCCTAAGCTATCAGAGGATGCCAGCAAGATAGATGCCATCTCCCATCTTCATTGGTCATGCTGGGCATGGCCTATTATCCTTAAATGGACTGAGCAGTAGAGAAAAGAACAAGGATACTATCTCTACCCAGGCTTGTCACAGTCTCTAGGGCAAAGACTGTGAGACATTCTGATAAACAAAGCAACTGCAAAAGCTAGTGCTGCTTTTCTGCAGACAAGACAGACAAGGCAAATATTTAAAAGTGGTTGTTCATAAATTTTGATCATCCCCACCTCCAATAACAAGGAAATTTTTCAGACAAGTAAACTCTGCCTTAGGAACACATGTTCAGGACTTTTTTTTCAGACTTAAAGCAAATTAAGGTCAGTGACTTTAATCCCTTCCATTGTGATTGCCTTCTGCACTACGAATGCAATAGGGTAGAACAGGCTAATGAATGAAAAACTCATTCAGCTGCAACTCAGATTCATTCATCCAATCCTGAAAGATTTACCTCTTACTTATGCTCACCTAGTCCAAATGCATCTCATATCATACTTTTTTCTCTGTTATATTTCCCTTTTTTAGGTCTTTGCTTCCATTCAGCGTAAGTAGTCTAGTTCATCAGCTGCTTTAAATCAATTTAATTCAATTAACCTCAGTGGGGCTGCATCAGCCCCCTCCTCCCAGCCCATCACTGCTAGCAGTGTCCTCTTCTCCCTGTCACTGAGTCCTTTGCTGAGAAGTAAACTGGTAGGACTCTGTATCTTGCCACCAGTATTGAGGTATTGCTCAGCTGCTTTCAGCTCTTCCTCCATAATATCTCCATTTTTAAAATTTCAATCCTTTCTCTTCATTTATATTATTTAGAACTCATTCAGATACATATCAATGTCTTTTGCTTCATAAGAATGTCACACCCCTCCCCCCACATTATCTAGTCAAAACACATGTGCCAAAGAGTACTGTCTCATTCATCATTCCGACCAACTCAAGTTTCCTTCTCCAAGTACTTCCCACCCTCTCCTCCTCTAATATATAAAACTGAAAATGTTTTTTTGAGAAGGAAAACCCTTTTCCTTCCAAAGACCAGAACTGAACACCTTTGTGCTGATCACATATTTTCTTATGTTGTAAAGTCTTAAATTAGAATGAAACCTCTTCTGAGAAGGTACAGTTCCTTATCACGTATTGCAGTGTAACAAGTTGCTAAGCTAAATTGCATCTGCTGGAAGCCACTGCAATTTCAACTGCCCTTAGATAGAAACAGATAACGATGACAGCTTGTATTTTGTTGTTTCTGTGTCAATCCACCTTTGACAATGCAGAAAGGTGACTGTCCCAAACCTGCTCTGGGTCACTTCACAGGGTGAAAAGGCAGGAGGTTTGGACTTCCTTTGTTCCACTGAATGGGGAGTTACAATCCCTCTTTTGGTTAGCTTTCTTACTGTCTCTACCCTCCACTGGACCTTTACAAACTGAGGAAGACTGAAATTTTCCAAAGTTCATAATCTGAAAATACCAATTCACAGCAATTAAAATTTCCCACAAAAATGTAGCAGTTTGAGGGCTATGTTCATTGGGGTCAGGATACAGCTCCCACGCCAGAGAGCCAGAAGAACTGTGTATGGCAGGAGGTGTCCTCAGCCACAGCTGATGGACTGTTTGAATCCTTGTTCTTGCCCCACCTTGTGACTTCCACAGTCCAGGTAAATGTTCAAAAATTTTCCAGAGAGCTATTTTTCACACTAAATAAATAAAGGTAAATATTTAGGTTTTATTTCAACATAGAAAAAAAAAAATAAGGGAATCCTCAAAGGTTTTTTCATGTAGTCTTTTGTTCTAAACAGCTATAGCTTTGCTGTGATTTTGAAAGCTCTCTGAATAGATATGGTACCATCTGAGTGAGAAAATAAGAATGGGGAGAACGCTGTTACATTTATTCTTCACACAGCTTTAAGAAGAATTCATGGTATCTTTTTTCAATTTTCTATTGCAGATTTTTGTGCTGTTAGCAGGATTTGGCAAAGTTGTTGCTAGATGTTTGCATCATGGAAAAAGTGCTAGTGGCCTGTCTCAGATGCAGGATCTCTGTTCCATCCCCCTTGGTCACGTTTCCCAGGTTTTACAGGTATTCCTTGCACTTTACAACAGTTCACTGCTAGCTCTATACTAACCCATAGCAAATTTAATCACAAGAGTTTTACAGTATTTGAGCTTAAGGATTACTTACAAATTTTTCATTATCATATGTCTCAGTAGGGCAATTTGATAAACCCTACTTAAGGAATGTATTTATTCTTACATGGGCACTCTGGCTTACATACTTAATGCAGAATACAGTTCTGCAAGTAAGCTACCATGAAGTCTTCGTAAAGAAAGACTTTTTTTTCGTGTTGACACAAGACTGTTTTTTTCTTGTGTTGGCTCACTACACTCAGCTGCCAAGTGAGCAACCCAGAAGTATTGATTTCTTTCCCAAGACAGATTATATTATTATCAACAAAACGCTCAGTCTGAGAGAAAATGGTCCAAAAGTCACAGGCCTCCCTCTAGCTTGAAGACCTGAGTCTGAAGTAAGTGAAGAAGTTGTGATGGTATTTATGTTTAGAAGTCTGATCCTTTTAAGTCACCTTCGAAAGCTGATTACTTGATTGTTCATATCCATTTTTATTAGATGTCACAACTTCTTTGTTATTGATGAAAAACTCACAGTTAAGTTACTGACAAGTGGCATTGGGCTACGAAAGTGTTATATTGATACAGATCATGCTGATTTAACATGATTTTAAAAAATTGATTTAATAGCACTTCAATTAAAAACAGCGAGAGATGACAAGGAACATACAAAAGGCAGAATACAAGTTTTGCTCCTTCCAGTAGACCTGGAAGTTTAGTTTACAAATGGCAATGCTCAGGATTCCTGCATGTCTTGTTTTTTATTTAATGGCCATTTCCAAAGAGTAGCTCTATCTCAGATTTAAGCAATTCATAATTTAAAAGTTATCAAGGTTTTATTTCATATTATGGCAGCAAACCCTGCAAAACTCCAGTGCAAATGCTTTTCAGCCCCTGACTCAGTCCTAGGGAGTTTATCAGTGTCATAGGTTGGGATAAACAAATCAAACCATACGAGTTTTTCCTGGGGGCAAAAAACCAAAAAGCCATTATAGGGAAATTGTTCCCAGAGGCAGGAAAACTGTATTGTCCACACAGGCTTTTCCAACCAGCCTTAAGCCAAAGAGATCTCAGAAGATACCAACCCTGCAGGAGCAGAGTTCTCCAAACTTCAATAGGTCTCTAGGACACATAAAGACCTATGTGGAAATGGAAAGCTTTTTGATAAAAGTATCTGGGTTTTCCACTGGTTTTCTGTTATCCCTCAAAGTCTGTGATCTGTAACAGCTTTCCATGAGAAAAGATGCATGAGAAAAAGAGTTCCTACTCTTTTTCTAAGGCTATGCTGTGAGCCACTGTAAAGGAGATCTGGGGGTCCACATTAATAGTTTTAATGACTGAAGGTTGTCACACAGATGTGTTTGGTAGAGTCTGTAGGAGTTCATTCTGTGTCAACTGACCCTAATGAAATGTCACAGAATGAAGATTTTAGAGATGGCTACAGGGAAGAGGATAATTCTAGAGCAGGGAAGCATTGTCTTGATCCAGTGGGAAAATACAGGGGAAAATAGATGGGATCATCCAGCACATAGGTTTCTAGACGAACAGCTGAATTTATCAAAATAATACATGTTAAATTGTGCAATAAAAACCATTTACAGATAACCTGAAAGAACAAAACCAAATTATTCATCAAGAAACTTGCCACATCCTCAGTTTTCCGTTACACATTGCACTTTCACATTGCACATAACCAGTTTCGCAGGGTTTGTCATAGTTTAATTGGTTTTGTCTACATTTATTTCTAAGTTGTGTGGGTTTATTACTGTGACTGTCAGAGAAAACTGGAGTTTCTCATGTTATTCATAATGTGGAAGAATCTGCAAGACTATCTCAATTTAAGCCCCAAGAAGCTCCCAATTCCATATAAATTTGAGGTTATTAATTCTAGGTAAAACATAGCATTACTATGTAAATACTGTTTCCCTACTCTGATAAGCACTATCCATTCCAGCTGCCTCATTCAGAGTGTTTTCCTGTTTGGTTTTTCACTGAAACTGAAGTTTTCAGTCTGTAGCATCGGGTGGTGGGAATGAAAACAAAAATCTAACAAAAAACCAAATTAACCCCAACTAGTCATTTTTTAAAGGGCAAGTGTGAAAAATACATGCTAAAAAGGGCATTTATCATCAAAAAGCACTACTACTCTTAAAGGTTATTCAAGCAGGCCCTTGAGAGTTCAAAGAAACAGAGAGATTATTAATATTATGATGTTTCCAGCTAAAATGATTTAAATGATTACTCAAGGATTGAGAAGAAAGCCATTTGAATAGATACTGCTCTACATCTTATCCAATAAATACTAAAAATAAAATTCTGTAGAGACAGAGTATAATGCAAACATCTTAAAGAGAAGACATCAAATACAGTTTTGTAGCTTGATTCATAGAGCGTGTACATTCACCTCCTAATTTATTTACTCTTTGTTAGAGCTGTACCACTAACTGATCAGATAAACAAGCTGGTTGGTTGACTGAATCCCACCAGGCAGTGTCAGTTTTTAGCAGGTGTGCCTGAAGGACTCTTCCTTTCTGCTCTTTGAATCATTCTGTAGACACTAATGAGCATCCCTCTTCAGCTTTAATTATTGGTCCCTGACAAGTTAACATAATAGGAATCAACTTAACCAAGCATACTCCCCAGTGACATGTTCAATTACTCAGGTTGTACTTCTCTGCAAGAGGTCTGAGGGGTTGCTAATTTAACATTGTCAAAAAAATAAACAGAGGTATTGGTTACAGTTTATCTTTTGACCCTAATGTCACCAAATCTAGCAAGATACCTCCTCCTGAAATGGAGCAGAAGATTAAATACTTAAAAATTACTGTTCTGGTTTTACTTTTAAAATAAAATTAATTACTACCAGTAAAGTGATTTACATCAAGCTATGTTTTATGAGGGGAGACACTGACACTTTGACAAGTGTTTGTTGATGTATGATTGTATTTATAAAACTGTTTGGTTTTCTAGTTTTATAAAATACAAAAGCGGTAGTATCTATTCATTCATATTTAGTGCAAAAATACAGTACCAGAATTAATTTCTATTTTTGGCAAATACAAACAGCTATTTTCCATAACAAGAAATATCAGAGTTAGAAATGAAAGCAGGAAGCCTTTTATTTAGCAAGCTCATTTTTAAGAAATAAAATGGCATTTTGGAGGTAAAAAAAAAACCTCTCTGCAAAAAATAATATTTACAAAACATATAAAGACTAATTAATTTCACTGGATTTAATTCAACTTTTGTAAAAAAAAATAGAAATCATATTCAAGTTTTAAAAGGCAAATTATTATTTAATCTGACCTCAACAGGTAACAAAGAACTAGAAACTTGTCCAATAGTGTTGGCCTCAAGTATTCCATTTCTGGTGACCTGAACAGGTTTATTATCATCCATTTGGGCAGCAGAACAGTATTCTCCTGCAAAAGACTATATTGTCAAATATAGTAATATAATGACAGTCTTGTCAAATGACTACAGGGTCATCTCCTAAACATCTACAGACAGAAATGTGAGTTTTTCTTTTTAGCTTTGTTTGAGTATTTAAGTGGAAAAGGCTGAAATTTTAGTATCACTTTACAGAATACTTCCAAAGGATGAAAATATTATAAAATTCAAATTCATATTGAGACTCAAGAAGAGATATAGATGTGCCTCTTAAAAATAATCCTATATGTTTTGTCATTACTTTTTTTTTTTTAATTTCAAAAAGTTAGGAAAGCAGAACACTCCAAGCAAGCAGGCAACCAACCCTAAGGAAACAGTGGCAAAGAAAGGAAGTAGAATCCTCACAAGTTTCAATGCAAACAGTCAGTATAATTTTGTACTGTTTCCTTTATCAACACATTTCACAACAAACAAAATCTGAATGTTGCAGTACTGAAACATTGATGCAAAAGTCTCACATTTCCTCATTACAGCAATGACCATCATGACTGACCTACTGTGCTATTTACCAAACATATACTAAAGCTTAATGCATATGACAATTAAGCAAGCACTCATTTTACAGTAAATATCTGTGTAAGCACTTTGGACCGCAACTTACAATTCAGTAAAAACATGGACAAAGGACTTGGAACATGGGAACTTCGTGCACAAACTTAGGCTTGGGTGGAAGCAAGACCACACCTTGTACGTTTTACTATTTCATAACTATACATTCAACCTCTTCCAACCTTTTGATCTTCTTCCATGTTTGTTCCACTGTTCTTATACAACAAAATCACATTTGAGTATGGCTTCATTTTACGTTTAGCAACATCCTTCTTAACAGAGCCAAAATTTAGTTCTGCTTATGACGAGTATTACTGTTTTTCTTAGCAGAGTTATTAACTGTAATGGATGATTTTTTTAGTGGAGGTGTATCAGTAGAAAACGCCAGATGTCAGGCTCAGTTCCTGGAGCTCATAGTAAGTTCCAGGCAATAGAGCAGTTCTGGGCAAATGATGAATATACACTATGACGAACGTACACAACAGCACAGTATAAATACATATAATCAGATCCCATTTCTAGAATTTCTTCACAGATAAAATTTAAAAAAAAAAAGAACAGAAAATTATAGCCTCTAGAAATAAAAAATTTACTGTGAGTAGTAATTCTTGGCAAGCCCAAAGGGCCCTTGGTAAACAGCAGAGATAAAAGCTTCTGCAGGATCCATAACATGCCCAACAAAGCCATAGCACAGTTATATCAGTGTCTAACAACAGACTGTGAGAGTTCTGCAAACAAACACCATATGGAAGAACAGAAATCTGTTATTTAACCTAAAGCTCTCTAATTGCCTGGGGTTTAGATTAAAAGATCTCCCCAGCATCACAGAAATTATTCTTCTGTTGTTGAGCTTCAGAATCTAACCCTAGGCTCCCTTTACTGCCAGTGGGACAAGGCAATCAAAAACCTAAATATCCTGACATCTCCTAGAACCAAGTTCTTTCTTGATTACTCCTGTGCTTTGGTACTAGGTGGTTGAAAATGAGGATACACTATCAAATGACAGAACATGTTAGGTACTTCCATTTGGCAAGGAGATCTTTTCACATCAGGCAATAAGGCATGTTCTCAGCAAACTAAAATCTTGGACAGTTAGGTAAAATTAATCCAATCCTTTAGATTAGGCACAGTAACTTTTTTTTTTCTTTTTTTTTTCCCAAGTAAGAAAAAAGGTTCTTTTACCAGCCTGATGATTGCAGAATACACAACAGCAGAGCAGAAAGCACACAGCAAGTAGGTTGCTTAGGTACCGACACATTACAAAGGAGATTCTCAGTAAGTTTTCTTTATCACCATAAAGAAAACTTCTCCAAATAACTGTCAAGAGTGGGAAGCCTAATCCACAATGACTTAGTCATACTTTCAAATTAAAGGTAGGACGCCACACAGAAAGCAGTAAAAAGAATGACTCTTCTGGTAGGTTTTCAGCCTTGGACAAAAAACAACACATCTTTCCAATTTTCAGGACAGGCTGACATGTCCTTAATGATTAGCAATTTTTCTTAATTCTCTACAGTGAGAACAAAGATAATTGCAAAAAAAATGAAAAAGAATGTGGTCTAAGATTGCTAGATTTATAACAGCAGAAGAAAAACAATCTTTCATAATATAGTCACTCACCTAATCAACTAAATTAAAGGCAAATATGTCATGGCATCAGCTTGTCACAATTTCTTCCTACCAATGATGCTACACCAAGAAGGTTAATTCTCCCAACAAATCAGACAGACCGGATCCCATTTCTTTTGGTGACTTTTATATGGCTGAAGCTGGTTCTTCAAAGCTGCTGCACTGTGACCTTTTACTTTCAGCAGCTGTCTGCAAAAGGGCTTCAAACAAACAGTTCAGAACCAGGGCACGACATGGAAACAAGACTTCACAGCCTTGGGCTAATGTGGCTCAGCACAGGATAAACAGTTTTTTGTCTATCTTTCAGAGTTTATCTCTTTTATGACTCATGTTGAGTAATTGTTTCCACATCCCTTTCTGTCATAAGGGACAGGGAACATGCTTGTTCAAGACAAGAGCTTTACATGGAATTTAGGAGGAACAGGACACAATCTAGAGCTCTTGCTACTATGGATTGGCTTTGCTGTTCTCCCTCTCACCCTGCCCCTCATTTTTCAGTCCAACAGTCCAAGCTGGTAGCTGACTGTAGAAGAAACAGTCTCCAGGAGGGCTTTGAAATTTGCAGTATGGCTGCTGGCAGTGATAAATGAGAGTTTTAATTGATATATCTCATTTCAGTGCATATAAGCAAAATCAAACACTGATTAAGATAACACAAAGAAAATGGATGAATGCAATCTCATTCTTCATTCAGCAGATAGCAATCTTATTTCACTTTTGTTATTGAACATGAAACATAACCTTAGCCTGAGAAAACAGGAATTTAAAATCTTGCCTTCAGAAGTCCTACCAAGAACAAGAGCATTACACTTACATCATACGAAAACACCATGAAGTACAATACAAGAAGGCAGGGTACCAATAGGATCTTATTTACATGTTCTACTGCTTTATTATGTATTTATATTGTGTACCTTGATTACATCTTATCTCTAGATTCTATTATCATAATATGCCACTTAAAGAAACAAACAATCTCCACCCCCCAATGGGGGAGAGGGCAAGGGAGAACATAAAACCACAAGAAAAGCATACCAGCAGCATCAAACCACTCACACTGGAACTACAAGTTCTTCTGGTTCATCAGCCAATACTGAGCTCCGTAGCAAGGGCAGATTTGATGATACATAACAATGCTTTGTGTCAGCATGTGAAAGTCAATCACATACTATTTACAGAGCCAGGCAAAAGGAAACGTGGCTCAGGGAAGAGCTGGGCACTCCAGGTGTAGTCCAGGAGGCACTTGTGAGGCTGATGCCACAGAACAGCTGCAACCTCACGGCAGGTCCAGTCCAGCCTACAGGGAATTCCCAAGTGTCCTCTCCCATCAACTGTCCTCTCTGAAACTCCGCTTCTCTACCCAAGCCACAGCGGGGTTTTTGCAGCACTCAAAATGACTGCGCTCACATGCAGTCTGCTAGAAATGAGGATGATGAATATGCAGACATTTAGGATTGGGAAGCAGAAGTGTTAGGTCCTTTGGAGACGAAACTACAGAAGACAGCAACTCTCAACATACACAGTTTTCAGTTTATACAGACATAATCACTCTCTCTACATAACTAAAAAAGCCATGACAAATCCAAGATCTGTGGTAACACTCCTGCTTTTAGTGATTTCTGGGAGAAAAGCAAATCAACCTAGATAAATTGTCACAGGTTACTCTCCTGTAGTTTTCTGCTAATTACCACACTTGCCATTATGTTACGTGTCCAAACTCAAGCTCAGATGTAGCAGAACATTAACTCAATTATCTAGCAATATCTAGTTTGATTCCTGCCCCCCAAATACTACTGAGAAAAGCAAGTGAATCTAAATCTGTGAAAAAAACGACCGAGGCGGGGAAGGAAGTGAAAATAGTTATTTTTCTCAATCCTTACTATAAGAGCTTTCACTGTATTTACAGATGGGGAGATATCCTGATCTTTTAGTGAAAAAAATCGAGAAAAGGAAGCTTCTGAAATAGCCTGACAACTGTTCTGCAATGTACACTCAAGCACTGTGCCCACATAGGTAAGAGATGTTTGCATGCTATTACTGATAAATCCATTCAGTATTTCACATGACATTTGCTCAGCTGAAGTGATTTTGGAGCAAATAATTAAGAGAATGAAGAAAGCTTCAGGAATACCGGAGTAGTAAGTTATGTCTTACTCCACATAAAACCAGTTCTCTGTATCTACTTTTTTATCATTTTTTCAATGTTCTTCCCCAATCTTTTTCTACATTATAGAATTGGCAGCAAATGACATTTAGACAATAATTAATTTTTCAACTAAATCCAGTACGTTTTGGTTAGGCAGTTATCCATGTCTAAACTGATGTAATGCAGATGTACAAGTCAGTCTCTTTAATACCTACTTCATTAACAGTAAGCTCTTCAGTTTGAAAGTAGAGGACTCTGCTCCCACATAACTATCTAATAAACCATCATGGATTTTCAGAGCTTTCATATGAATGTGGAAATACTATCAGATGTTTTAGGCATGACTTCTTTTCTTGCTACAGTTCTTTTATACATGAGCACTGAGGTGCAAGGAATCATCAGTTTAATGAAAGACAGGAAAAAACTATTCTATATCAAAGAGTAGTAAGAGGAAAAAAAAACTTAAATACATATGGAAATCAAGAGTGGTCATGGCAAATTTTTCTTCTCACAATTGCCAGAAGTACGCTATTTTCTTATATCCCTAAAAAAAATAAAAATCAAAACCAAAAAAAACGTAGAGAGTGCCCTATTAAAAATACAGTTTCTTCCTCTTGTTTTCCAGCTATTTTTTTTTTCCTTTTAACAACTTCATATTGGAAAACCATCACACTTACACTGCAACAGATCCTGTAGGAACTATTTAAATCTGCTTAGACTTCCACTCTTTTTATAGCTAATCTGGTCAAATGATACAAAGAGAAAACCTGACATGATGTAAAAAAGTGAAGAGCACGTATGGAGTTAAGCAGCCTGCCTGTGGAACACACACAGAGAAGGTATCTCCTTCCTTTAGCACATACTTCCTTTTCCTAATACATATGAAATAACAATACAAATCAAATAAGGTTGGTCAGTTTTTGTAACTACAGGCACATAATACTGGATAGAAAGTTATCAAACGAACGGAGTAAAGGCCAGTTTGGTGGTTGAAATGGTAAAAAACCTGTAATGTTTTAAGTTTGTCAGAACTACCAGTGACTAGCTGAAAGGAAGCATAACAAAGCTAATTATAATGTTTCAAAAATATGTCACCATCAGTAAATCTATATCGGTAAGAGGCATGTTTATGGAAAACAAATAAATTAAGAGTTTCATTCCTATGGTGCATATAGGCCTTCAGGAGGAGACTTGTTCCGATGTAGAGATGCAGCTGACTATTTGTCCCTAAGAGATACAAAATGATCCCCTTTAAATGACTTTTATCTCTAACAGAAATTTTAAAAAATAACATGCATTCAAAGGAAAAGGAAACAGCATGTATGATGAGGAAAGTGCTCAGCGTGACAATAGGCTGACAAGACCTCAACATCTATCTTCACCTTGAGTGACATGTAAAGAGAAATTGGAGTGTGTGCACTCAATATGTTTTTTGGAGTTGATCCCTCTACAAATGTCATGCTCAATTGCAGTAGGTATTTATATGCATTAGTGGTAGGGCACTGCAAGGAGCATGCACCGTACATGTTATTATGCCTGGATGGTGCTATCTACTTTCATCACCCTACTCAGCTTTAGAAACAGTGAATACCTTCTGTGACAAACCAGCTGGATAGACATACACACAGCCCAACTTAGTGAGAGCCTCACAAACTGCAAATAAAAGAAGTGTTCTGTTTATTAAAAGATTAGGCTGGAAGTCTCCCTTAAAAGTGAATTATAGTTATAAAAATTATTGGCTTCCTTTCTTGGTTTTTTTTTGGTTTTTTTTTTTTAGTTTGGTTTGGTTTGGTTTGGGTTGGGTTTTTTAAGTTTTTTTACAGGCAACTTCATTGGCCATCTCTTCATGTCCTACGACAATGTTACAATCCCATCTTCTTTTGCTTGTGATAGTAAAGTTTGACATAATGATAAAAAATACAGAGTGTTTTAGAAAACAATAATCTTACCAACATCAAGCTCTCATTTTTAATGATATGAATGGAACTGAAGAAAAAGAAAAGCAGCAATGTAATACAGTTGCAAACTATGCAATTGTAACAATTTAGATGGGTGCTTTCCTGGCTGCTGAGACACTCAGACGAATCTAAGTCCTTTTGAAAAGTGATTATTTTCATCTACTATCCACAGATAGTAAGCTACAAAAATGCAGCCGGACATAAAGGATGTCTTTATATGCTGGGGAATTCATCAAACTCAAACAAAAGTGTAAAGACTCAGGTGGACCCTTGGCACTGAAATATTCCAGAAAAACCCTGGCACCAAATGTTTAAGACTAGATACAATATGGTTAGAAAATTGAACAAATCCAAAGAAACTGTAAAAACACATGAGAAGATGAATATTTACATGTACACAGATTATTTGAGCACCATTTTTAAGCAACTAGTAAATGCTAAATGCATTAGGCATTGACACTAAATTCCAGCTTCCCACCATTACGTCTTAATCCAAACAACATTAACAGTATGCATCAAAATACAATCATTCTAGGGTCTGTGAGATAAACATGCATACTGGTTTAGACTAGTAAGTAGTTTTTAATATTTTTGTAATCTTTTTGAGAGCAGACTTTGAAATCAGTAAGTACAGTAGTTACTTGGTGTTACTTTATGAAAATGGGTGTATTGTCTCCCTTCCTTGCTCTACCCTTAAGCTGCTGCTAAAGTTCTCAGATATATGTCTGATTTCTTCTTGCCTTCTTGAAGGAATTCAATGGGTTTTTGTAGTATTAATAACACCCACCTTCCCCACACCACCAAAAAAGGGGTTTTCTGGAATGCTTACACAGTGATAAAAATGGGATTTACTAGATTGATTTTGCAGAGACAATACCACAACTTAGTTCTCAGTGGTATGGACACCTGCCTTGCAGAGCACATCCTGGCTTTTAGATCTGTCAATCTCTAAAGCCTGAGCACCGTGTAGTAGCAGCTCTTAGGAGTGACAAAATCTAGCCATTTCAAACTGTCAAAAAGCACTGATTCAAAACATTTGAGCACTGAGGTTATGTTTTGTTTCACTTAGATCAAAAATTAATTTAAAATAAGTTCATCAAATCCCTTGATTTCTGTAAATTGTGATAAAAATCAATAACAGAGCCTTACTGATTAACTCCTAGAACTGTTTTTTTTAGGCTCAGTAAATGCAATGCAAGTTTAGTGGTTGCTCAGCGTCAGTTAATACTGGGCACTCTGAAAACATACCGAAACCTAAGCTTTGGGGAGCAAGACAGGGCAGGGGAAGGAGGAATGCTGTCAGTTTAAACACTCTGTGGATATGCCCAGCACAGCGATTCTGAGACCTCCAAGCTGTCCTTTCTTTGCCTACCCATTCAGTACCACTAAAACGAACGTAAAGACAGCTCATACATTCATTAGCAAGTGTTAATACTGGCACCCATTTGTGAATGAAGAGGGACCGGTGTACCAGAGAGAATCTGCTGAGTTGTCTCTCTTCTGTTTGGTTTGATAGCCTCTTTGCTTTTACAGAAAAGAATGAATGGTTTAGGTGGGTGACATTTTTGAGTCTAGAAGTCCAGGTGATTTCAGGGCACATAATAAAACCACAGAGATTGTGGATTATCCACCAAGAAGCTCTGACCATTTCAGACCCTGTCACACCCTGCAAATGAAACACTGAAAACAAGCTGTCTTCTGACCAGTATGGCAGTATGGAACAAGAATTTAAAATTAAAAAAAAAAAAAATTGAAGACAAAAATAACCCCTCCTATTCCTTAGGAAAAAACTACCCAAAAGACTTGGCTGACATAAGAAGGCAAAAGAGCATTTCCTGCACAGACTTCATAAACCACAGAGGAATATAAAAGAAACTTGTCTCTAACATATTCCCTAAAGCTCACCACCAGACCCAACATTACAGGACCAGTAAGTGACCAACTTAATGATTTTGCTCAGTTGTAGCGTAACATCTACAGGATGTTGACAACATTGCACTGTTTATCTTTAGTCACAGTGCTGAGTTGTTCTGCAGGCTCAGAATAGAAAACATTACAGATACTGAACAAGGTTTGACTGAGGTTTTAAATGCCGTCATGCCACGATGAATTCCATGGTCTGTGGCACCGCTTTACAATCCAGCTCAGAGGGGAACAAATCCCTGGTTGAGACTTCATAAATACCACTGTTAAAAAAAATGGCTTTTAAATTCCCTACTAACATTAGGCAGCACTGGAATCAACCCCACTCTAATTTTAGACTATGTCCTGCAGCCTTCAGATGAGCTGTGTTTTACATCAAAAGAATTCCCATCTAATGTACAACAATGTGATCGTGGGTCAGCATGGTAAATCTGAACCTTCCCTGCCAACCATACTCCCGTACCTGTGTCAATCCTCAGGTGAGTCCTAATTCTGCTCCGTACTGAAAATGACCAGCAGCAATGTCCTGAGGTGACACCTGTCAATAGCAAAGCTCTCACACCCATCACCACTGCTAATTAATAGCTCTTCTTTGGACTGTTGATGTATTGAAGTTCAACAGTCGTGACTGGCTTGTTAACAGCTACGAAATCTCAGGCTGACAACAGAAAATGATTCATTGCAAGGGTGATGAGTAAGTTTTGGCAAATTGCACATTAGTCTTTTCTTTCTCATTCCTCTCCTTTTATGAAAAAGCAGAACCTTTTATATATTAGCATGCCTTATCATATACATTTTATGAACTTTAAATCCCTATTTTTTGCAGGTGTTTTACAGTAATAGTATTTCTGGACTTATGGAATAGTTTCACTTCAATACTAAAAAATTAAGAGCAAAAATTTTATTATTTTTACAATAACATAGTGGGGAAAAAACCTGAAAATTCTGAAATTGCTGTAACTGATTTGGTGGGTAAGTTTTACTCCCTTGAAAAACCTGATCTTAAAATGTTTCGAGTCACTCAACCGATAAAAAAGGTATTGATGTGTATATGATGATGTTTAACACTGCAGTCTCTCAATACGAGATCTCTGTTAGACAAATGAACTGATACCTATCGGCAACTGTGATCTGCTAAAGGACAGGAAAGAACAGAACCCCATTTATCCACTGAGGAAGTCCTTTTCTAGAGCTTAATCATGCTCCATCCTAAACCACTGGGATAACAGCACTAATAGCCACAATTCCACCAAGGATTACAGCTCATTCCAAGCAGGTTTCCAAAGCCCATCCTGGCAGCAGCTTGCATTCAGGAACAAATACTCTCAGCTTTGGAAAGGTAGTCAAGTTGGACAACAAATACTGCATTAATTAGCTGATCAGTGAGTAAATAAGACAATTTTCATCAGCAGTTTTGCTGCTGTGGTCAGCAAAAAGCTTTCAATTATCTGACCTATTGCAAACAAGCAGGCAAGGTCTACTTTTTTTTACTCGGAACCATGTTAGTTTTAATTAAAATTGATGCTACTCTTCCAAAAACTACATACTCTCTAACTTTCCAGGGATAAACGAGGAAAACGGAGGTGAGGAGTGGTCTAGACATTAATGCATTCTTGTATTATTAAGAATTAATCAGGTAAAAGATAAGAAAGTGGAAAAGGAGAAATTGGGAGGGGAAGGAGAAAGAAAAGTGGGGGGAGGACAGAAGACAATGAAAATCCTCTCCCAACACAGAAACACAACAAAGAAAAGAAACAGGGGTCTTTAGAAGGGAAGTAAAACTAATAAAGGCAGTGATGGAAGAGCTATATAAAGGGCAAATATACCCAGCATCAGATAATACAGTGGCAACTAGCCAACAGTTAAAAGACAAAAGTCTCACATCAAAAGGAAGAGGATTTTAAAAACATACATTATCTTGCTTCCCAGCCCTCTAGCAGCCAGGGCATTGATGCTGCAATAAGATCCTGGTGGTGGGATACAGTTCAGTGGGGCCATTTACACCTTATGGGTAAGGAGAGTTGGGGTCTGAACTAATCAATTACGCAAGCAAGAAAACTCATGTTATTATACACTGCAGCTAGCTTAGACTTAGAAAGAATTCAGAGCAAACATCAAGACAACTGTGTACCTCATGGGAGGAGTCTGACAACACAACTCTGCAACTACATTCCGCATCCAATTCTACTTCCTGTTTTAAAAATACCAGGCAGCAAAGGACAACCAAGTCATAAGCAGGCAGTCTGAAGGAGCACAGGAAAATATAAACTTTGTCATTTTCTGCTTTTGATTGCCAAATAATAATGCTTAAATTCTTCCTCACTGCAAGGATATATTTTTTGATGATGATGATACTGATAACCATTATGAAAATTTATATCTCAAAAGCCTGGAGCAACACTCTAGATTTCAAGATTATTTCATGCTTAGAAGTTGTTTAACAAAACGCGAAGTGGTCTTGAAAGCATTGTAACTAAATTTTTACTGGAATTCACCAAGATAAGGACTTTATTTTTAAATGTATAATCAAAGCACAGAAAGGAAAGATGAAAACACGTGTAAAGCCAATCCTCATGGATCAACACCAACTCACATTAGGTTCTTCAGGAATGTAAGATGACTGACAGAGTCTCCTGTGATTTTTGTATTTCACTCACTGGTTTAATTTCAGATTGTACCTCCCTGTCAAGGTTCATGCAGATAATTAGCACTAAGGAAATAATGGCCTTCAAAGTTTGTGTTTATTATTATTTTATTCCAACTAAACATAACACTTGGCAAAGACAGAGGACTCTCCCTCTTCCTTACAGCATTTTTCCTCCTTCTGGTCCCCTTCTCTCCTTCCAAAAACCTCAAACCAGATTCTGAAGCCAGTGGACCCATTAAATAAGCCACCGAGCCTCTGTGCAACATTTCCCTTCTGAAGAAATTAATTTTCCCTGCTTGCTTAGCTGGAAAGGCAGTTTCTCATCCCTCGCTGCAGGTGCTGCACTGCTCCTTGGTTTTGTGAAGCCAAAGTCCCCACTCCCCTTGAGCAATATTGCTGCCATTTACTGTCATACTCTGACAACCTGGGTGACTTGTCAAAATGTATTCTAGCAGCCCCCAGCCACAAACCCAAAGTGTTTATGGAAAACTCTGTGGATCTGCTTCCCACGAATGAAAGAGTTAATCCAAAAGACCTCTACTAATGCACAATTGCAATTAATGTGAAGTTGTTAGCAAAAATAGAAGAGTACAGATGTTGAATTTTAGATCTATTTGGAAGCAACCCACTTTAGCACAGTATGGGAGAATGGCAAAGAGGTTCCAATGGGCTTTTCATGCAAGGAGCCCTGAGGTGGTAAGATAATGTATTGTTTCCATTTCCAAAGGATGTAACTTTCTTCAAAAAAACCCAAAACAAAGCAAAACAAAAAAAAAAAAAGGCAGAACAAACAAAAAAACCCCAAACAAACAAAAAACCCAAAACAAACAAACAAAAAACAAACAAAAAACCCCAAAAAACCCCCCCAAACAAATGAACCAAACCAAACTGTAACGAAAGGAGTATATGTTCCTTATAAAAAGGGAGGGTTGCATATCTTACTTGCCTTCCTATGACACTGCTGACATCAACAGCCAAAGCATGACTACATGCAAGGGTTTTGGTGTGTTTTTTTTTTCTTTCTCCATTAGTTTTATAAGACTGGCTAGGATTTACATGAAAGGTTGTTGATTACCTAAGGCAAATAACACGATCAAATAGATTAAATTAAAAGCAACCAGCCTCAACAAGCAAGACACAGAAGGCAGATTCTATGAATGACATACTCTGCTCTACCTGCAGACTGTAAATCATCACAGGCTCACTTGACAGTGCCAGGCATAGGCAGAGCAGCACTAAAACATCGTGAGTCCAAACACTTCGGGTTTTTTTCCAAACAATTACACTCTTGGAAGTGGAGAGTGAGGGTGTTTTTTTTCGTGAGTGCTCCCACCCCCATCCCCCTCTTTCATATTCAAACACTTGGGGCAAGGCAATTTGACACTGGTTTCTGTAACAAACCTGGTCAGGCAGGATTTCTCACACACCCTGCACAAAAGGCTAACCTCTCACAAAGTACTTATTGGAGATTTACGTCAAGGTTGAGTGAACTGCAGCCAGGGAACTGAGCTCAAAACACTGTGTGAAAGGCTCTGGTGCTAATCACTAAACCAGTGGGTTAGCTGGAGAGGAACTGGGGAGGGGGAAACAAAAAACAAATTAAAAATACTCTTTGTAGTATATAATTTCCAATATTTGGCTACAACGCTACCAGGGAAAAGAATTAATCACTTCCAACTGAAAATTTTCTCTAATTATCAAAATACTGAAATAGCTATACTGAAAGGAAAAATCAGCTTCTATATTTACTTTTATTCCATATTTCCAATGATATGGATTCCATATGTCCAATGAAGGAATGACTAGGTGACGCTGTACTCAGACATTGATCTTAGTTGTTGCTGCTGAAAGAATCAAGAATTTGTATACCACTCTCAGAGGTGAACACTGTTAGATAAGCAACCATATAAGGTGACTGACAAGCAGTGATTGACCTTGTCCAGGCTACGATAGCAGGGCCGTGTTAGAACACATTAACTAATTTGTTCTGTCCATCCAGCACAGACACACCATGCTGCTGTGTCTAAGCCTACACTAATGCACTAGGAGTTGACACTACATGTTGCCTTGTGTTCACTGCATTCGAAAAACCAGCCAATCTTCTCTATCACTGTATCTTTACAGTCTAGGTTCAATGTGTTCTTTACAATTAAAACAGTGTATTACACAACTAGTTCAGCTTAAATGAGTTCTCAGAGGAACTCAGATGTTCCACAGACATGCTCTTTGGTCACCATTTATGCAAAAGTTATTTTACATTCCTCAGAAAACCCCTGTTCTCATCTGAATAGTGGTTATTAGTGGTTAACACTCAGGAATTCCTTAATAAAATAGGGTAAGAAGAAATATTCTAAACAATAAGCAGACTTTTCATCTTAAATGCTGCAAGTTCTGCAGCAAAGCTGTACTGAGATTCACACATCACCATTTTTGCAAGCTATACACAGCCCATGCTCCTTCTAAGAGGTCACAGCAGCCAGACCTCTGACCCAGCAAAATGCCCTGTTGTTCTCTCTGCAGGTCTACAACAGATGGGAAGGCAAATCTTACTTCCTACACTGTGATACACTGTTGCACTAACTTTGACCTACTATTTGTTTTGTAAATACTTCTAAATATTTTTAAAAATGCCATTATTTCATAAAACAGTGTGTTAATCTGTTATGCAGACATCATATATGAACTTAATTGATCCAGTTGCTCAAGTAACATTATTCCCCCTAATCTATCCTCACACCACAGTAGAGACAACAATCTCTGGCATAGCAGGTTTCCTGCTTACTGCAAACTACAGGAGAAAAAAGTAACTACTACCTGAGATAAGCAGTAGTCACCAATGTTAAAAAAAAAAAAAAAACTACACCACAAAAATCCACATAAAAATTAATCTATTATTTAAGAAATACAAAAAGTTACCTCTTTGTAACGGCTGTTATGAAGATGGAAATGTTAAGAAATATTTTCTTCATATTGCTGCAAGAATCCCAGCTGCTGAGCATTTACTGTTGCCCTGTAAAATTGGGGTGGAGAAATTCCCTGCTGCAATAAAAATGCCCATAAACCCATAAACAAGAGACACATCAGTTCCCTTAAAGGAAAAAAAAAGATACCATTAGGACAGCCTTTCATCCTTAGTGTGTCTGAAGGGCTTAAGACAGACTTTGCTGCCTAAATATAATCAGCAACATTGCCACACTAGTACCCTCAGCAAGTTTTAAAGTGACATACGACCAAAGAATTTTGTCAGTGTTCGTTAGTTGTATTGGGAAACACAAAAGAACAAATTGCAAGGCAAAGTTATTGCAGATTATTCAGTGGTGAAGAGGTTAGATCAACTTTAAAAAGGAGTCAATCATGCAATTCAAGAATAAAGTAATTTTGAAACATCCAGAAATTACCATCTGCCCATATCTGGAAAGCTCAACATGATGGGGTCTCATTGGAGACGGTGATCATTTTCCATGTAACTGGGTTCTTTGCAGTACTGTGAGGTTTCTGCTCCATTACTCACTCCATTTTTAGTTCATGGACTTCTTATGACCATGAACCAATCCTTAACACCTCTACTTTCCATGCACAGCTCTGCATGCTCTGCTGGCACAGAACCTATCTCAAAATCCTTGACAGCTCTCCCTTATAAAAACCCTGCCTGTTTGTTAATGCCTGGCACAGAATGAAGACAAGACATTTCTTTTGTAAGCACCTCAAAATACAGGTGGTTTTGTTTGTTTAGTCTTCGAATGATTGGTGCTTGGGGGCTGGATAGGCTTAGGAGATCTTTGAAAAGAAAGTAGTGTAGAAAGGTGTTATGCACTTGTAACAGAGGATTTAGAAGAGTCAGTAATGGACATTAAGGGCTGGCTTCTCATTTTTCTTGGATCATCTTCCAGCAAACCCTGGCATTTTATAGCATTAACTCACTCAAAACCAGTTCTTTGTATTAGCATACCTGAGTGGGAAATTCTCTAGAGCAACTTGGACTTGCATATTTGAATTTACTCACCTGCTTTCTGCCTGTAGGACACCAGATTTCCCCCAAATGTAACACACAGAGAATTACAGGCATTTGTTAATACCACCAATCTTCAGTCACCTAATTTACAGGCCTTAATTAAGAAAAAAATCTGTTCAGGCGTCATATATCGTCAGTCAAGGTAAAGAGAAATTATTTGAGAAGGCAGATGTGCTCCTGTCTCGATTTGCATTCTGGAAGTACTTCTATTTATTCATTGTGGAAGGAGCCTAAGAAAACTACCTTTCTTACCTAGATATCTCATTTAGGTTCCTATTAGGTGATAGAAACATTCCTGTATTCTCACACCTCCAGCTCAAATTTTTTGCATTTTTGACTCCACTCTGTACATAAGAAAGGTTACTGACTCCAAAGAACCCACTTTTGGAGCTTTTTTATCCTTTCTCTTTGAAGAACTCCATTTTTTTCAGTAGCTGTCCATGCCCATCACTTAATCACTTAACCCAGCTAGTAAGACTACAAAAACCGGGTTTCAAAATACAAAATAAAGAGCATATACTATGCACACAGTTTGCAGAAATTCATCCTATGTATTCCAGCAACTGCAAGGTGCAGGTCATCCAAATGAGGTGATGATAAAGGACAGCGGGGCTGAATGTGAATGGAGAAACCCACATACAATCGACAGTGGTAGAGGAGCAGGAGAGAAATCGAGACATGGCTTAGTGAATCAGTGAAAGGCCTGTAAGATTTAAATACATTGTTCAATTCCCAATCAGGATACTTCCATTCTTGCTTACTCTAAGCATATATGATTTGCACAGCCCTCATACATAAGAGAATCACTTTCACACGTACAGAAGGGAAAAATGGTCTAACAACAACAACCCTGCACACTTTACTCATATGAAATATGCTACGCAGTGGCCTTTTATTGCTGCTCTATTCACATAACCTGTTAGATACATCAAAGTACCTGATCCAGGAAGATCATTCCTACCAATGATAGTCAGAAAAGACATGATCAACTGTTTTCCAGTTTTTAAATTCTAAAATGGTGCTCCATGTCCTAATTTCTCAGTTTCTGTTTCAAATAAACACTGATGAATGATTAACAGGAACCACCAAGAATATTAGGTCAGAGCTTGCCTTTCTGGATTGAAACATCTGACAAATGCATAAAAGGTAGAAAAATCACCAAAAATCACTTAAGGACTCCTATAACTTAAACTGGATGTTAGCAGAATATTTACTGCACTCTGGGATGGATTTCACAGAATCAAAAGGAACACAGGCATGTACACCACAAATGAGAGGTATAAACAGAGAAATAAAGCACTAAAGACTTGTTTGAGATGCAGGAGAATCTTACTGTAAAACTTTGGACAAAGCTTCTTGGGCCATTTTACCTAGTTAATTCTTTGACTTCTCAAAGACATGCTTTCTCTTCAGATCCCTTATTCCCTTATCTGTCCAGGCTCTTTTAGGCTGGGTCTTCCTGACTGTTCAGTAGTTAGCCCAAGCAAGAGGATACAGTCATTTTTCATATACACACACACCTCATGTACTGAAGGAATTATCCCCAGTTTTATCCAAGTAAGCTCTTTAAGTTTTCTTTTCCATCATACTCCCTTTTGCTACTTCACAAATGCCCTTTCATTCCCTTTGATTTTACTTTTATCTTACAAAGCCATCAATCTAGCATGTCTTTACATATACTTACAGCTCTACAAAAGGACTGACTAGTACCGAAAATACAGCTTTCATCTTCAACGGCCTTACATTATTCCCTTTTTAAAGAAATGTCACTCTTCAGATTTAGACACATATATAAAATAAGAAAAATAAAACTATTAATAATTAAATATTTATTCCATGAAATAACGTTGTAAGTTTTAGCTAAACCTCCCCCTTACCTTCTTGATTAAAACCATATTAATATTTCCCACTAACTGACAAATTATGTTTTGGAGACAGAAGAGTCATTAACTGCAGCTATGCCAAATTTTTGCTTCCTACCTCCAGTGATAAGGCTGCCATTCGGACAAAGCAGAAGCAGGCACTCCTTTTATTTTTATCACCTCCTGTAATTGCTGTGTGGTGGCGTAAGTGTCTAGGCTTCCTTCATAGTTACTGGAGATAAAGCCAATACAATGAATGGCCAACAATATACAGTTCTCTGACTACATAGAAATATTTTTTTTGGATTTGGTAACTCACGTTTTGTACATCACAACTGTGTTGCTTAAATTTGCATTGGCTCCAAGAATCCTAGACAGATAACTCAGGCACAGACACTTCCATCACAATTAGATGAGACAAGTCCTGCCCTGAAAGTCCATGGGATAGAATAACTTCAGAAAGATTGTTTTTCTGTAAGATCTAGGGATCATTTCCTAGAGCAGGAGTCACAGCCAATGCGAAAACTCCCATTTATTTCACTGAAATCAGGTCCAGGTCAAACGGGGTAATAAATAATATGGGGCAACAGACCCAGAGAAACCACTGCTTTTCGACATGGAGACTCTGGAATGACACCTGCGTTGCACAAGGGAAAAGAGGGAGGCCTTTTCTGTAATATGTAAATGTAAGAGTGATTGAAAATGGCATTCAAAGCTAATGCCTTGTTTTAGTTTAAGGACTACAAATTTATTCTGCCTTTTTATTGAGTTAAAATGTTCTATGCCTTGAAAGCAAGTTTCTGGATTTCTGAACACTACAGCAGATTTCATGTTCTGAACTCGTACAGCCTTTCTAAATTCATATTCCAGCTTAAATTTCAATGTATGTCAAACACAAGGTGTTAGGCACACACTCAGTGCAGTTCTCTGCATGCACACAGCCCTGTTCTTTTACCTTCCAACAGCAAACCTGCCATCTGCAGTGAAAGCCCTGTCTTGTAAATGCAATTTATAGTTCCCGGGCCGTGTTCAGACAGCTTCCTTAGAGGACTCCATCTGTTTTGAAGCTCTGATATGCCTTTTTTCCCTGCTCCTGTCATTACACTCTTTTTCCCAGTAACTTCATAAACTCTCTTACTGCATCCTTTCTATTTCTTTTATAGTCTTAATGCCACAGAGCCCTTTGAGTTACCAATGTTAATGCTGGTTAAAAACCAAGCAAAATTACCAACGGTAATGTTGGTTAAAAAATTTCAACATTCACACAGAAAAATAATCCTTGCCATCTAAAAAGCCAAATCAAACATTGTTCTTAAACAATCTAATTAAGTATTTCAACAAAAATAGGAAATATTTCTTTCTTTTTTTTCAGGTTTGCACTGGCACAATGTCATCAAATTTCAGGCATTTTTGTTCCCAGCGTTATTAATGAAGGGTAACTTCAATATTTCAAAAGTTTCTCTTAGAAGAAGATGAGGCAGGTTGACATTCTGCACATGCTAAACAGAGAGTGAAACATCTGTGCTGGTCATGGTAAAGTTCTCGAGAAAACCCTAAGAAAGGAGAAAAGGCACACATTTTGATTTTCCCTTTGGAAATACCATTTATTTTAACATGTTTCCATAATGCTTTCATATCTAGAAGTTGATGGAAAATGTAATACTATCGGGTGGTTAAACAGTTGTTTTTTGTCAAGTCACTAAGTTTGCATAAGACTTCTAATTTTGATGATACAGATTTATAAAGTATATTTAAAATTCTGTTCATTATTTAAACAGCTCAGGAAGAAAAACGGGAGGCTGAAGTGTTTGATCACTCATTGACAGCTATTGAAAACAACTCTCGCTTTACAACTGGGATGTAACTAGAAACCAAGAGCCATGGAAGCACTTTCGACAACAGCAAGATAATGAATGCAGTTCCATTTCAAAAAATCCTACAGAAAACCCCACACTCTTTTATAATTCTGTCCTGACTATGGACACTATCAGTACTTCCTGGTTCAGCAGGAAAACAGAGCAGTAGCAGCAGCACAAGTATGATTCAGTGAAGGCACTGGTAGGCACATTCAAAAAAAATGGGACATGTAATTTCTATTGAGACACTTGAATAACAAGTGTGAAGTGGACTTAAGTGCTAAAGGTCACCCAAATCCACTGACAGCAATCTACAGTCTGGAAATATGTCAGACATATTTTCCTTCATGTAAAAATGGCTTTTACACCTACAGAAGGATCACAGCAGCTTCACCTGACAGCTATGACTTCACCCTTTAAAAACTGAGAAAAAAAATAGCATTTACTCTCCAGGATTCATCGAAGCAATGCTGAACAGGATCCTCAAGAGGATAAGGTTAAAGTGGACAAAGCACAAACTCTCCCAAATATCCTTCCTGTTACTGCTGTTTCCACTAGCTGCATGTGTCTCTACAGCCTCTTATGTGAACTATGTAGGCCCACTCATCCACAAACAGCATATGCTACATATCTATAATCAGGGGCGTTTGTATAACATATGGGTATATTCTAGGTTTATACAGAGCTGAGAACACCACACTGTCATGCCTTTGCACAGTACAAAATGAAACTTAAGACCACGAGGAATTGGTCAGGCTGAAATACCCTTTCTGACACTTCACAAAGGGCAAATACAGCTGTTAAGTTTTTCTTTCTCCATCTAGAGAGATATTATAAATTTATTTGAGAAGGCACGGGCTGATCTCTTGCACAGACCCTCAATTCAATCCATCCCCTCTCTCCTTTGACACTGACTACGGACTTTGTAGTCATTTCAGTAAGTTTACATTTTTTTCTCAGTTATTTCTAACAAACCACACTTACATGGCAGGGAGATGAAAGGTTGAGCAAGATTCTCAGGGCTCATGAGTAAAGTCCCTAACAAGGCACAGCTGATCTACAGACAGACAAAGATATCAACCATGTGTTGAAAATAAACAGTTGCAGTCAATTCTCTTGTGCTAGGAAGTGGGGAATAGTGTGCTGGCAATATCTGAGCAGTGAGAATGATTCTACCACTTCCCTGGACCTGCGTTAGTCCGGTGACAGGAGTATGTTGTTTTTACAGTCACAGTTCTCATGTCTATCTGCTGTTCTCACCATCTTGACCTGACAAGAATGGTTTTGAAACCATTTGTTCTTGTCAGAAGTGTGATAGCATCACAGGAAGACAAACTGGTCGGCAAAATAACAGCTCTGAGGAACTCTGAGGAAGAGATACATCCATAGGAGACATACAAAATTTCAGCTATTTTTATAAACCTTTCTGCTTCCAAACTACCTCATATCCAGTACTTCCAAAGCAACACTCATAAATCTCGGTGTTCTTTGGAAGCTACTGTGTAATAAAAGTTTGTATATACAGAAGCGCAAAATCCAGTTTTGTCCCAAATCAAACAGCTGAAGAGAAGGGATTTGGCTCCTCCTACCCCATCAATCATCCCCTCAACCTCCTGCTGAGGCAGTCTAACAAGCTACATCATGGACTTACAAACATTAATCTGTGAAGAGCTATTTAATACCCCGAGGTGAATATACTCATCAACAGCAAGTTTACCAGTTTCTGGTAGGTAACACAAGACTAAATATCTGATATCCTCCTGATTATTGTAAAGCAGTATCTCTTTAGCAGTAATTTGACTCTGCTGCTGTATACATACTGATACAGCAACATACTGCAAATGCCCATATTTTATAAACTGCACCGCATATTTCAAAGCATTTTATAACCATTGGAATTGTCAGGTACCATACAGTATGGTAAGTCCTCTTAAAAAAAAACCACAAAAACAAAAACAAAAATAAGAAAAAAAAAAAAAGAAAACCAGAACAAAAAAAAACCTTTGAAAGGATAAAAATACTTTGGATGTGTATTTCACAATCTGTGTTGCAAATATTAAAATTACAAGCAGAAAAATGTTTTCAATTAAATGATACCAGAACAAAAACCAATGGGTCCATCAGATGCAGAGTGGATCTAGAATAAGTGTGAACACAGCATAGAAACACAACACAGAAACAGACTTCACATACTGTATGCACCTTAAGCCATAAAAAACAACAGAGAGCTGTTCTGCAAGCAGCCAACCATATAGTAATGTGTAGTAATAAGTGGTTGTACTTGTTGAGGCTTAAGGCCTTCCATAAGCCCCCACAGGAGCATTTACCTAAGCCATTCTTTTGTCAAAACTATCTGAATTTTCCTTTTATTTTGCCAACTTCCTGCTGTCACAGCTACCAGTTCCTATATGTATATCTGCAACAAATGTCCATCGGTTAAGATGTTCCTACTGTTGCAATAACTTTCTACAAATATCAGTTCCAAATGTAAAATGGTAGTTAACTCTAGGTTGTTGAAGATTCGTTATTTATGGAATTGTTTAGCTTTTTTCAAATGAACCCACACATAATCATGCTGAGAAAAGAGAACTTTTCTGCATTGTTCATATATTTTGCAAGTCACTATAAGGAACAGCAATTTTTAGAAAAACAGATATTTACAAAAGAGAAAACAGTGTATCGGACAATTAGGGATTTTGCATATTACTTTCACTTAAAGCAGATACAGAAACTCTTTGGTACATTCTGACAATTAATAATCCAACTGTGGCAGAAAAAAAATGGGTTTATCTTATTAAAGAAAATCAACAGTTCAGTAAAATCTTTATGAAGACATAACTCATGTTTAAGAACATAGCTTGTGAATATTTTTAGCACTCTGTTCAAAACAGATTAATGAAATTAATGAAAAATAAAGTACTTGTCAATATGAAAAAAGTTACAGAGAACTAGGGCTGAAAGCAGTATTTATTATTAGCCAACTAATCAAGGTTCTATGTATTTAAGCAGTGATTAATAAATAATTAATAAACCCGTGAAAGCAGTATGCCTACTGAAAAGCTACTGCATTTTCTACTTGCTAGGTCTCTTTCGAACAGAGAAGCTCTGAATGTTTCATGAAAATGGACAAACCTATAGGAAGAATTAACTAAAAGAACAAATACTTCAACTTCCATTATGGATTTATTATTTGCAGAGATAATAACCAGGGCCTATGTGAAATAGCTATCCCCAGCACAGCTAAGCCTTGGAAAAAATCTGGAGGACAACTTCAGGACCAGGACAAGCTGTCAGGGCTGGTAAGAGAAGACTGACAGACAATAATCCAGAGAAGTTTAAGTACCCCTTTTTCCCTACCCAGAAAAGTTTTGACAGATTTGTTTGTTTTTATGTTGGGAATTGCACTGTTTTTCCTGGAGTTTCAGGAGGAAAGGAGAAATTTTGACTAAAGGGAAATAAAATTTTAATTAACCCTTGCTAGTAACATTAAAGGTTTTTTTCTTTTTATAAGCAAAAGAATATGCTGATTTCTGTTTCACACAATAACAAGTATGGTTATCAATTCATTTTTTAAGATTTAAAGAGGGTTATTTCCTAAAATCATTATTTATAGGCTCAAATCATTAGTTATTTTGGAAATTTTAAAAAATCATCATTATGAGACTGAAAGCAGACTCAGGTCAATGCAGTGTAACACTTTACATAGCAATCAATAAAAATGTCAATACAAACAATTACTAAAGGCACCATATGACATTCCAATGGGGGAGAGGGAGGGAATTCTTCATTTTCTACTTAGACGCCTTGCTTCCTTTATCAGCAGATGGCAAACAAATTACTAGTTCAATCCATATGTCTGTATCTGATAGACAGTGTTTTACAAGTCTGAAATTAGTTTGAAACATTTTGAAGTTGGCCAGACTACAGAGGAAAACAGGATAACTTTGTCTATTAATGAAAAGTTGGTTCTGTCATAACAAATACTTCCACAAGCTACTACCCATCCAGACTCATTCAGTCGCTAATGGAATTGTACCCAAAGACATAATCTGTGTTTAACAGACTAACAATTTGTAGTTTCACCCATTCTGTTCTTCTGCTGTGCTCCAACATGTCTCCTTCCACCGGCTGAGGTTTACTAAGTGGTGCTGATGAAAGCAAGCAAGGCCATGAGAATGTTTTTGGTCGGAAGGGTATCAGATCGCGAGGGCCGTTTGTGTGCAGGCATTCCAGAGCAAACCTGTCAGAGCAGAGCCTGCAGACCAGCACCCTGGCTCCAACCACGGCACAGCACTGATGCTGAGAAGATTGAGACATTTTCACTTAATCTCTCTCCATCAGAAAGCCTCCATTTGCAATGCAGACAATGTATATTTTAAGAAAGGCGGATCAGAAAGCCTAGACAGTTTTTATAACAAAATGAATGGTTTGGTAAATTTCTTTCAAAAGACAGCTCCAAACCTGGAAAATTTTAATGACTTGTATTATAGTAAACTGTGGATTCCACCAAAGATTGAGGGGAGAGAGATCCAAACCAAGCTAAAGAAGCCAAGGCAAAAGAGGTTTCAGTGACCTTTCTTTGCAACCTGGCCAAGCAAAGAGGGAAGCAGACCTATACTGATAAAAACAACTGACAGCAGAGGTCTACAGGCATCCACAGCCAGTCAGAACACCAAGCACATCCAACAGCTCTCCAGGCACTTGCGAGCCCTCTGGTGTGGACTACTGGATGGAATTCCAGTTCATTTCTCAATGCTTACAAAAATTAATTTCTTTGCCAAAGACTTACAGTACCAACACAAATAAAATATTTCTCAACTCAAGTGTTTTCAAAAATGTTCTTTCCTTCCAACAGTGATGTACCTGGGGGACTGGTATCCAAAATGGCTTATGCTTCACCTCTTAAGGAGGGTATCACTAAGAAAGCCCTCAAATACTTTTAGCAATGATTATGGTTTAACACAAAATTGTCACTCATACCAGGAAACTGAGGGTCCAAGTTTAGCAGATATCAACTGTCCTCTTAATTTTTTGAACTCCCTACATCACACATGATGGTTGTTATGGATAACCACTGCAAAGATCTCTATCCTTCAACCATTTAGCTCACTATTAGAAGGCAAAGGCAAATAAATTAAGTGATGATTAGGACTACATTCTTAATGGCATGAAAGATGTATTTAAAATTTCCGGCAAGCAGAACATAATTGTCTGTGATGGAAAAATCAGTAAAGTTGTAATGTACTCTTTGCTTTAAAAACTATTAATATTTGTCCTACAAACTATTTTGCTAAACAATTATAGAAATTTTGTTTTCAGTCGAAAACCTTTTTTCACTCTTAATTTAAATATAAATCTATTTTTTTAAATTTAGTTCTAATTTTTAACCTAATTTAAAATTAGTAAACATATACATGTATGCAAACAAACATACGTAGGTGCCAAGATATTTACAAGCCTTGAAGCCTACAAGATTTTAATCACGTCTTCCATTACCTCTGCCCACCCCCTCAGGCACTGAATAAAGTAGGGTTTATGAGAATTTTAAACAAAAGGAAATATATAAGTTTCTAGCACACCTCAGTCAAATATAAATGTGTTTCAGCAATATACTAACAGGTACTGTGCTGTCAGTGGAGAGTTTTATAGATGTTTTGTCTTCTTTATCAGCTGCAGGGAGTAATGTCAAAATAATCACCATAGATGAGTCCACAACTGAATTGTGAAGAAAACACTTTTCTCAAAATCAGGTTGACTAAATCTATTCTGCACAATAAGAACTTTTATAAAGGTCTGGAATATATCCATTTTGGGTTGGAAGAAGAGCTGCCACGAAACATTGAAAAAATATCAAATAGAACTCAGTATTTTCTAACTCAAAAGCTTAAATCCATGAACATTAAAGCAGTTACTATCAGAAAAAAACCCCCTCATAAATATCCATATATTTTATAAAGGGGATAATAGCAGTATATTAAGTTTTGCTTTGATTTGTAAGCTTTTACCTTGTGGTGTTTGCCCTACAGCCTTTTAGTCATGTACAGACTGGAGTAGTGAGAGCTTTGAAGTGCCCAACTTCCAGTGAAGTTACTAATATTTTTTAATAAGTCTTAAGAGGTCTGTGTGTGATTTACTGTAATTTCAGAAGAAGCTAAGAAATTCACCCTAACTTGGAAAGAATGGGAGAGTCATTTGAGCACATTATCACTGTTGGGGCATGGGGGGAGAGAGGCATGAAAATAATCTGGAATGTGATCAAGTTAAATTCAAAATACTGTGTATATAAATGATGATACTGAGAACTCTAAGGGCAACAAGACAGTTTTGTATAGATGAGTTTTTTAGGCTTTTTTTTGCAACCAGTAAATATAGTTTAAGTGATTCACAGCCAATTTTTATAATTGCAGTGGAGCAGCTGTGATCAAACTCTATTTGTAGCATCATAATAAATTTGCCCCCCACCTACTAAAATTAGTTCTGAGCATCCAAAATTCCCATTTGAACATCTGACTGAACAAAACAGGCATTGCTCCATGCCAAAAACTGGAGGAAATAGACCTAAAATATGCCATTTTCTCACCAGAAATTGTAGGCTCCCAGAATAACATGTGAATTAAAACTCATTTCAAGCTTGTTTGCATTGCTCCTCATTCCCATTCACAGCAAATTTCTTGACAAATGTTCTGATTATTTCTCTTTTTTCCTGACTTTTTTTTAATTTAAACACAATTTTCAAATCACAGACAGTCTTGCAAGGAGAAACAGCTGATAGTACAACACATCTGAAAATGGAGAGGGTGGAATTTCACTCTCAGCAAGTGCTGGAGGCAACTTACATGATTAAAGACTGCACTGTAAGCCATCGTTAAATTCTTCCCATAAGTGAAAATGTGCAGTTTGCCACCATACACATTAGAGGCACATAAACCAAAATGAGGTCAAAGTCAACCAAGAAATGCAAATGTCTTGCTCCAAAATTCCTGCTTTTGCTCCCCCCCCCACCAAGGCTGAAGGAAAGAATAGAAATTTTAGCAGAGTTAAAATTAAAATTAAAAAGATGTTTTTTCAGTTTTCCTCTTTCATTGATATTCTTGACAAAGTTTGCATCATCACACTCAGAGAAGATAAGTAGCAATACTGATGCAGGATGCATATGAATCAGGCTCTTCTTGGTATGACTATCAAAATACTGTTGCACAATAAAGTTTAACACATCTCTCTTCACTCTTGCCCTTTTAGATGGGAAATTCCCATTTTACAGACAGAATTAGGAAATGAAGGCCTAGAGCAGCCAAGAAAATACAGGGAATTAACCATCTAACTAGGAAAAACATGATTCACAAACTTGAGATTTGAAAATCTCGGGCAGTCCAGGGATACACAAACTCAGCAAAGATTTCCAAAGCTGTTCACAAGCTGCCTGCAAAGTGCTGCACAACCTGGGCTGCCACCACTCCATTTGTTTCAGAAACCTAATACTGTACACAACGCAAAAAAATGTATTCCTCCTCTCATCTTTATGCTAAAAAATATATCCTATCTGAACTCCAAATAACGTAATATGCAACAGGAATACATGTATTTATGGATTTATATTACATACACATATGATTATATCACTACAATAAAGACAGTAAGATTTTCCAAATATATATGCTACTAAAAAAATGCTTAGAAAAACATCAGCAAGAACCATTTAGCCCCTATAAAGCCTCATTTTAAAAACAGAACTTGGTGGAAGAAGTTAATTAATTATATTAAGCAGGAAATTGTTCACTAAATCAATTGGGCTACATTAGAGACCTGAAAATTAAGACTAGTTCCAAGGTGACCATATGCATACTCTGAGGAGTGCCAAGGTAACAAAAAACATTCCAGAAAACCTTTTTCATATCTTACACACACACACGTATGTTTATTTCTGTTTCAGCATACATCTGTTCATCTAACAGTTATTTTTCATAGCTGTTTTTTTTAACTGGCTGTATTATCAGCCCGAGATACTCCCATGACAAAAATCACATCACATATGTGCTCTGTTTATTCATAAACCTCTTTATAAATCCTTACCATTTTGAATTTGTTCAGAGGTGGATAGCATCTGGATTCCTTCAAATCAATTATAATTACAATGCTCCCTTCTTAGTCCAATAAATTAAACATTTATTTGCTGTCTATCGCAAGATCCCTCCTCTAAAACAGTGTATTTATTATGTCTTTTAATTACCAAATACATCTAGAGGATCATCTGAAATTCAGTACAGAAAGCAGCTCTGCACTTCCAGATGCTAGAGGTATCTTCACATAGATTTTCACTGTTCAGCACCGTGGTACTTCAGGCAAAAATAGAATTATGTACAATCCTTGCCTGCATTCATCTGTGAAATTTAATTTTCCATTGAAAATCTACATGTTAGCAGCAAGTTCTGTCCTCAAGCATGAATGTGTGCTTCTTATTGGATCCACTTTGGCAAAGATTACCCTTAGTTTCTAAATACAATTGAAGCTTCCATTTCACTTCAGGTATAAATCTATTGCTAAGTATTACTGGCAATACAGAATAATAATAGGGCTGTATAATGGTTATAGACACACTTAACTTTTCAAAACTTTGGTAAAGCTCAACTAATTCTTTAATTTAGTCATCATGCAAGAAGCTGCATTTACTTACTTCCCATTTTAAACAAGGCTCCCCATTGACAGTTCTCTGAGCTGTTTAGACTGGAGGGAGCTGCTGCTGCACTGTTTGCCTTTGCAATGCCCACAGCTGCACCCCACACATGGCTGTTTTAACCAACCAGCAGCCACTGTCAGCACAATTTAAAACTTTAAAAAGCCATCAGGAATGTATTTGAAGATGACAAAAACAGTACTGCTAACCATACCAGTCATACCTACAAGAAAAGCACTGCCTCACTGCATGTGCCGGGTTCAGGGCAAGAGGCACAAACAGGGGCTGTGAGACTGGGCTGGTACCAGTGCCAGCACGGGCGGCTTCACGGCACAGAGGGGCCCAGCTGGGAGGGAGAGCTACAGGCCCCAGCCCAGGGCAATGGAGGCCTGGCTTGACCTGCAGTGCACTGAAGGCTCCTGTTCAGGCCAGGGGACAGCGTCAGGGGCCCCCTCTGTGCCCAGACCCCTATGCAGGCCAGAGCAGTGGGGGCGGCCAAGGAGCAGTGTGCCGAGAAACCGAGGACACTCCCACCCTCATGCTGAGTCCGAAACTGTCTTTCCCCACAGCAGTGATGGCAGAGAGCAGCTGACACACACATCAGATTATCTTCACCCAGCAAACCAAGCCCAGGTGCAGGCATGTGGCATCCAGTCAAAACAGCGTACAGACCCCTCTCACCTACACCAGGGCACCAAACACCAGACCAGAGAGAGCAAAAGAGAGCTCCTCCCACCTGAACTAGGAAGGGGCATATAAAATTGAGCTAATTTCATGTGACACTGACTGTCAATCTGTTTTGGCCCCTCGGTTCAATACAAGAAAGCACTCTTTTGTTCTCATCCACATTACGATCTCATCCACCCAAATGCAGCAGCTTGTTTTAAATCAAGAATTATCTCAGTTCTCCCTGCCTGAATCATTGTTATTGATCCTAGCGACTTCAATAAACCCTGCTGCTTACCCAACGGCCTGGGGGCCCTTACCCACCTTCCCAGCCCTTTGTTCCACATACTGATTCACCTTTTCATCAAGGATTTTGACGTAGCTGCTGCCCGTTCGCATTATTACCGCGCCCCACCCAAATAATGATTTTATCACTTAATTCTCTTCCAAACCACATTTCGTAAAAGGGAGACCAAAAAAAAAAAAAAAAAAAA
>VZRR01012423.1:467282-501441 GCA_013398015.1 Oreocharis arfaki
AAAAAAAAAAAAAAAAAAACACCAAAACAAAAAAAACCACCCTATGCCCTGCCGGGTGGGTAAACATGGATGAGGTGGGGTTGTCTCACCACATGACAGACACACCCCACACAAAAACCAGAAACATGCTTTTCATTGGGCAGGTTAACATTTTTCTAAAAGTTACTTTCTAGTCCTATCTGATCACTGTCAGGATGAGTAATGCAAAACATTCAATTTCTTGTGGGTTTGGTTCCAGTAGCTACTAAAAGCAGCCAAGTACATGTTTGTTTCTAAACTACTTGAAAACCTTCAGAAAGTTACTTTAGCTTCGTTCCTGAGGCCTTCACCAGCACAGGGATTTTACCCACCTCTGTTTTGCACAGTTAACACAAAGCTTCAAAACCATTTATCTTCAAGTACTAACTATATTTTCTCATTTTCCTTGTTGGAGGATTCTTGCCATTTTCCAGGATGTAGTTAAATGTAAAAAAGTAGCCCACTGACTCCCCAGGCAGGGACTTGTGGAAACAGGTGCTTTAAAAAAAAATGAAAGACTTTGTCAGCTCTCTGACCTGCCAGAGCTCTGTGCATTAGTAACACACAATGCCTGCTGAGTTCCCCTCAGCTAATTAAAGGACCCGCATGGCAATGAATGGCCTTGACTATAAATACTTCCTGAAAGACCTCTAACAGAGTCAGAGGAAATGGGAAAAAAATGAGATGCAGCTACAGAAAAACTATTTCAGATGTTTCTTGTTTAAAGGGCTGCTTTTTCTTTCCTGAAGTTGCTTAGGGATGAGATGCAGTATCCAAGACACACCAACTTCAATGTAAGAAGTGTGATACAATTATATGCATTAAATTTAATTCTGTAGCTACACCATTAAGATGCTGCTATGAGAAGGTGGCTGGAAATGGGACACAATGCCAAAGAACACAAAAACTTCCATCTGTCACCCTGGAGTGGCCACTGAAAAATCACATTTAAACCAAGATTCCACTCTGTGTGCTTGAACCTTCTCATGCTGCTTCTTGTGCTCCTGCTAAAGGCAGCAGCAGCAATATTTCTACCAACATCAGAGAGGCAGGTTTTACCTCAAACGTACGTTATCCTTCTGGCCAAGAATTGTATGTGCTTAGAGAAGTCTTTTGGAAATCACAAAGGACAGCTCAGCATTTCCACTGCTTTGCAGCTTTTTGGCATCCAGCTCTGTGGATACCAGGAGTCAGTACTTGATAACAGGAGAAATGTTGTTTTGCCACTAGGAATTGTGTCTGATATTTACAACACTGCTATTAAATCAATTATATGTAGATTTAATACTTATATACCAATTGCTTATTTTAAAATTAGCTCTGTCAATCACCCATGTAGGAGAACGCAAAACAGGGAGAGGGGAAATAAACTTTTTTCTAATTTCTTGTCTTCCCCAAACTTAAAGCCATATGACCAGCTTTAGCCAGAAGATCATATGAAATACCACAAGTACAAATATCACAGACAGAAAAAACCCCTCTTCTCAAAATAAATGAAAACTGTTTTCAAATGCTGTGATCTCCCGAAGTGTGCAAACAGTCTGATCATTATGGTGTAAAATAATCTCAGTTTAATAGAAGAGTCGATTTTATCCTTTGCTCCATATAAAAAACTCATAGCTAAGGTTAACATAACCTCAGTCAGATATTTAATGTCACAACCTGCCTTTGATAAAAATCCACACTACTTCTGCAATAATGTAACATTCTCTCTCCCTTTGATCATACACAAATCCCTCCATGAACTATGATTAATACACAAAGTATTCTCCTTGCCGTCTGCAGGTCTATGTAGCCACACAGGACAGACACAACGACCTGTGTTATTCTGCATCTCTGTTGACTAAATTATGATTCTTATACCAACAACTTTAGGTGGGCTAACTAAGTCTGTGTATAGGTTTGAAAGCTCAGGCTGCAACTCTCCACTTTGTGGCAAACTTTATTCTGCAGTGTCCATCCACACCAAAACAGGACACTTCATTTAAAATCAGTTTAGCAAAAAGTTCCTGCTGTCCAAGATCTGTGCTGTCAAAGCATTAAACAATCTGCCTGGCCTGGAGTCTGCTGGCTGCCAATGTGCTACCCAAAAAAAGGAACATTTTTGCATCTCAATAGACCTTCCAGTATCAACAAATCTTCAAACTAGAAAATCAGCTACTCTAAGGAAGAGCAGAAATAATGTCCACGTTGTACCACGCTAAGGTACATTTTCGGTAATTCCCATTTACAAAACATACCAATTCACTGTAAGTACAGCTGCTGGAAATATTTTTTAAAAAGAAAAATAAATTAAAGCTAGTCACAGAAGTGTACCAAGCCCCTGAGAAAGATTCTGTTACACACACAAAGCTTGGAAGCATTCTCAGGGAAAAAGGTGCATCCACACCACATATGTGTTTGCACCATTTCCAGCTCTCAAAAGATCACAAGCAATTCAATCTTTTAGCTTCTAAAAATGAAAGAAATCTTACCCCAATGACTCCCACAAATAATCTACCGCAGCACAGAGTCTGGGGAAGGACCATGGCCATCATGTATAGAAGAAATGCAAGAAACAGCATATAAATGGCTTAGACAACATCCAAAGCTGAAAATTACTCCAAACAATTTCCAAAAATTAATTACCCTGTAAGCATTAGGAATTTATGTGGGCCATGGTATGTTTTCACCTCTTCTCCAGCTGATTTGTATTATCTCTGATATTTTACCAAAATGCTAATCGCTTCTAAACTTGTACTATCAATCTCTATCTATATGAAAAAATGTGAAAAAGCCTGATCTTTGCCTTCCCCCATCATCAGGAAAGTAAAAAATCAAAAGCACATGGTATTGCTGCTACTGTCAAATCATTACAAATAATTTGTAATATCCAGAACCACTTTATAAATAACCAGTACAACCAAAGGAATATGTTAGGGATTTTCTTCTTCAGACCATTTCTCAGTGTTTATTCACTGAGTAATCCCAAATTTTTGGCTTCCTCTGTGTCAATCTTCAGGGAGAAAAAAATGAAGGTGTCCAGAGTGATTTTATTACAGGTTTTGTTTCCTAGTCACCGGTGGTCCTGGGATACAGTGTTTTGCATACGCATTCATTACATGATACTAGAAGGATGTATTGATTTAACACTTTGCTTTCAGAGAGGACCAACTTTTACACACCATTAGCTACTCCTACCAGCTATTTAACATCAGATAAATAAATGTACCCAAAAGTAGATAAAAATGAGAGATTTGCTTAACAATATAGCGTGTTTTTTTTATTTCAGAGGATTATAAAAATTACCTTTTTCAAGAATGGATGGTAAGTTCTTTTCTGAACAATTTTTATTTCTCTCTGGGCCAACTGAGCTTCCAGGCATACATATCTGTATGTCAGATAATCCTTAACATTAAGCTCCCAATGCTCAAGCTGACCATCGCTTTGCCTTCTTATTTATAGCTCCAGTACTGCATACCATAACTCTGCCTGCAGAAAACTAAATCAAGAGCAAATTAAAGGAGTTGGGTTTCTATGATCTTTTTCACAGATTGAGAGGAAGAGGAAACTACTATCACTCACGGAATCACACTCCCACATCTCCTATCCTTCAGATCACCCCTTACCTTCAAGAAGTTTCAATTCTCATTATATTTTCTCTATACATCAATCATGATGAAATATGTAAGATTAGGGACTCTGTTCAGCAGATTTAATAAGTTAACCTCCTTCCCCCCGCTTTTTAAAAAATATTTCAAGCTGACAAAAGCAACTGGTCCAATTTTCAAAGAAAAGGGAAAATTCAAATATTATCACTAAGGAAAAGACCCAGACAAACAAGTCCTTGGCACAATAGAGTTCAAAGAACATGGCAGCTAAGGGTGTACACAGAAGTAATTCCTGTTTGAAGGATGTTGATAAGGTTTTATCAGTCACTATAGACATAATCTGCTAATATAACATTACAGAACTTATAAAAGAAAAGAAGGGCTGTACACATTTTAAAATGCAAGGAACTAATTTATATGCACTGTTACCACATAAAAGCAAGACTTTTTTTTTTCCATAAAAGTATGGAAGAGACAGGTTTTTCATACTCAGAAGTGATCAAACTATTTCCAAATTGATAAAATACTAATAAAAAAAAAAGTATAAAAAAGTGGTTTTGTATGAAGACTTTTAAAAAGCATCTGAACTTATTTTTAAAAAGGGCATAAGAAGCAGCCAGCAAACAGTTTCCTGTTCTACATTCAGCAGTAGCTAAAACAGGTAATATAATGGCCTTATTTTACTGCTTACTAAGATTTTAGGTCCAGCTACCAACCAAATTAAGACCTTTATAGAGCTGATTCTGCATACTATCATGTCCCTTTGCAAATTCTTGTTTAGTTTTCTTTCATCCCCTGATAGTTGAAAAATAAATGAAAATTATTTGTATTCCGATAAACCGCAATTTAAATGGCTCTGCTGGCCAATCTGTCTGCACACGGCTAAGAACCAGCACAAGAACTGAAGTGGGATGTAACTAACATCATATGTACAGCATGAATTCCACTGCTGCATGGGTTTATGTAAGTATTTTAATACATATTTCCTAATGGAGGAGAGAAATATAATCCTGCCATCCACAGTGAGTACACACCCAGGTTAGCAACAAGGAACCTGTCATACTGTAACTGCTTCTCATACACTTAAAATCTGAGAACAATAACTAAGGTACAAAAGTTTTTGGTCCCCAGACACTTTTTTTCATAATTAGAATATGTGCAATATTTTTAAGACCACTGACTGCATTTAAAACAGCTTTTAAGACTTCTATATGTACAGAGACAGATACACCTGTGTATAATCTTAGCAGACCATGGAATAAAACATTTATCTTTCTTTTTGTCTTTTTCTGATGTGTTACACTAATGGATGCTATGGTTATAAACGCTGCTATAGAAGACAATAAAGGAAACCAGCAGATCACCACTTCCATTCTAGTGAGCTTTGTCTGCAGACTGACTGCTCCTGTGGCAAGTTTCTATAAATTCAGATAGGGAGCAGCTCCTGAAAACATGTGGTGACTTCAGGAGAAAAGCATTTATTTGTCTCCCTGTTCAGCTCCTCAGAATGTGAGAGCTTCTCCAACCTCAGTTCTCGCTACAGTGGGAAAAACACACCATGATGGACAGCAAAGTTCCTTGTATATAGATCCTTTTCTATAAGAAAAAAATAGGAATTATTTGATGTGACAAATATTTGCCTTCTCTTATCACGTGAGATCCTTTTCTTTTTTTTTCTTCTGCTTCCAAGGCAACCAGACAAGTGTCAAAATTGATATATAATTATGTTGCTTCACAAAAAAAAGGTTACTTTTTATTAATATTTAACTCACGTTTCATATTCTTAGATACGTAGTAATATGAAATCCTGCTTAAGTGCGAACTGTCACACCACCACAAAATTTAAGAGGTGATTAGTCGTTTTAGTGTAACAGATGTGCAGCCTTCTGGGGTTCTAAACCTCCCTTCTTCAAATGCATCACCAACCTGCACAATTAGCAGGAATGATTAAACAAAATTCAATCACAGCTAAATAGCAAAAGCAGAAGCTTACTAATACTACATCAATATATAGATTGCTTTATGTGAACACTTTGCTAAATTCACCTGCCAGTTTGGCTCTTCAAATTCGAGTCTTTCCTTGACTTTTTTTTTCTGTTTCCATGCATTCAAAGAACCCCAACCACATACAGTCAGGACCTGAAGAAATCATTTGCATGGCCAAACAAACATAACATATATGCAATCACAAAAAGCAAGAGGGGAAAAAAAAGTTTCCTACCCGTAATAAGGACTGGGATTCGTCCTTTGCCTTGCCGTCCCCGGATCCAGAGTAGGGCTGGGTGAGCTGCCCGGCTTTCTCTGCTGTTCCAGCTGGGACACCCTGCAGGAAACCCTTGCTCTCCACTGCCAAGCCATAAATGGGCCTCGCGAGATGGGCAGCTTCTACATTTGGACTATCCCTTAAAGGCTTTGACTGCTCTTGGCCAACAGACACTGGGGTCAGTAAGCCTAGACTGGTCTGTGTGTATGATGGGCTCCCCCTCAAAATGTCTGTTCCTCTCCACGTCACATTGCGAAGATCATCACTGGGACTGTCAGTCCAGCCTTTCTCCTTGAGCACTTCCTTATCTTCTATTTTTTCCCTCTTCACTATGCTGTCAGATATGGGCTCCCCTATTTTGGGGTCTGGATTAACCAGACTGTAGACCTTAAGGTCAATTTTTGGCTCTTCCTTGATAGATGAAACGCCATGACTGTCCTCCCCATTGGCTGTAGTGATGTCCATCTCCTGACAGTGCACAGTGTTGAAGTGCTCTAGTAGTGACTGAGTGTCAACAGCTGTGAAGCTGCACTGACGGCATTTGTAGCAGTTGTGTACTCGCCTGGAAGAAAACAAGAAGCAAATTAACAGGAGAGTCACCCCTTGGCCTTCCCTCTCACACTGGTTTTACCTACCAAGATTAAGAAAATAAATCAAACTTACAATATGACCCTCTCTAAATAAAGCAAGCAGGTTTACTTTGGTGTCTTATACAATAAGGCAAAAATACTGCTGATTTTTCCCCCCATGCCTTGTAACGGCCTACTATCATTCCTTCACATTCCACTGCCTTATTCTAAACACCATAAAATTTTCACTGGGATTTTGTGTTTCTCCTCTTTAGTTTGCTGCAATACACTTTTCACTTTTTACTGCAGCAGAAACACAAAAAAACCCCATATATTTTCAACCAAAATCAAATAGAAGAAGATAGTTCTCTTGTTATTAAAGAAAACCCCTTCATATTATACAGATCTATGTTAGAAAGTTAAAATGTTTTAAAAAGTGCTTTACTGTCCACCAATTCCATATACTTTTGCTTGACAAAGATGATTTTGAATGGAGCTCTGGTTAACTTATGCATAAGAATACACCGAAGGACAGAAGGTTTTACACAACAGATAGTAGTGCCTGGTTCTCTATGGACAGTTTAACAAAACTTAAAAAGATGCTGCTCTAAAGAAAAAGCGCAAGAGTTGGCTGTGTCACTGCAGACTGCGTTTCCTGTCAAATACAGAAATTCTTGGGTACGAGCTGTGGAGCAGTGTGGAATAAAACGCCTTCCTGTTTTTACTCTAAAAGCCTATAAAAAGTACTGCATTACTAAATTATGTAAAGCATATGTTGCTACATGAGAACAACATGTTACCCACTTACTGTATCTATCATAGGAGCAGAACACTGTTTATGAGTTCTCTAACACCATTACAAATAATTGTTCATAGCACAGGAGTGGTCAGAGCCCTTCATCAGGCTCCGAGCCCCACTGCGCCCAGCATCCTACCAGTGCAGAGCAAAACATCATCCCTGCCCTGCAAAATGTACAGAACTCCATGAGAGCTTCTCCCTGCAGACACGCTCACACATCCACACCCCAGGCATTCAGAGTCACAACAGAGTCTTTAGCCAAGCTAAAAAATGAGCCTTTCTCACTATCCACACAGGACAAAACTTGTATGAAAAATCTGTTACTGCCCTGTTACTCCAATCGTTAGAATTAATTCTTTTAAGGCCAAATCTTTGTCTCAGTGAAGTCGATGGCAAAACTCCCATTGACTTCAGTAAGAGCAGGATTTGGCTCTTGGTGCATCTGTGGAATTGGAATGATACACAAAATGTCCCTTTTAGACTATGATAGCTTAGAAGGGACAACTTGCCAAACTTATTAAACCCCCTTGTCCTCCTTCTCTCCTTTTGTTGGAAAAACAAACCATATGTTATTTACATTGCCTGATTTTCTTGCAGTTGTGTCAGCGCACAGACATGAGTACACATTCGGATTCAAGCTTTTCAGCCCTTGTGCAATATCAGTTTTCTTTTTGTCATTTTCTGTATTCATATTCATTTTAAGGGACTAGATGGGCTTGTTCCATTACGCAAAAAAATAGATTCAGTTATTCTCCACACAGCCTTATAGCAACAAAATCTACTTGTGGGAGAGCAAGCTGTGGGTTAAAATCCTGTTCTGGCCGTGTTCCTTTTCTTTCATTCTACAATTGTGTTTTATTAAAATCAGCTTGTCTCTCAATGCGACACTAACATATTCTTTCTTGCAACTTAATTCTTTCCTAAACCAAGCTTAATTCTCTTCTGAACCAAAAAAAAGGAAAAAAAAAAAAAAAAGAAGAAAGAGTGCTATCTGATCAAAACCATTTTATAAATACAAAAAGCCAAGTTATAAAGAGGGTCAGCCCTGTAAAGGTGGGATACCATCAGAGAAGTCCAAGTTAGACAGGGGCTAGTTATCTTAAAAGCCAAGTTAAACAAGACACCATTTGGGGTTAATGGCTCAACCACATACACTCCCCATGTGAAAGTTTATCAATCCTTTGGGACGCTACTTAGCCCTAAGTGTCTCTTGTTTAACTTGGCTATTTCAATAGCTAACCCCCTTCCTAACTTGGCTCTCATCTACAGATATCACACCTCCAAACAGCTGATCTTTTTCTGCCTAACTTGTCTTTTTTTATTTTTCCATTCCACACTGGCTAAATGTTTTTGATCAGGAGCCATATTCACCACACTTCTGAGGACACAAATAAATGCTGAATATTAGATGCAGTTGTAACTACATGGCTGAGGCCCAGCTAAATCACCTTTATTACATTAAAAGCCTGTTAATTTAAATTATTTCTAATTGGTTCAAAGACAGTCATATAAGCATTCCTTTATTCTTCTATGAGACTGTGATAAGAACTGTGATATGGAAAAAATGAAGACATACTTCAGCAGACACTAATCCAACAGGCTTTTTGTTTCAGAACATACACATTAAAAATCTGCCATCAACATTATAAATCTTCATACTTCATGTGGATTTTTCCTGTGTATTATTCTATCCCCAAGCTCCAAAACGTAAGCTAAAGTTTGGAACTGTCCAATTAAGTCACAGTCCCAAATAACAAAATAGTAACTATCATCAGCTATTAGAGAACTTTTGAAAGTTGGAATCTTATTCTTTCCCAGAACAAGGCATAAAAAGAAAATGTTTTCTTCTCAGTTTTCACTCCACCCTGACAGCAAGCAGGGAAACAACTGACAATGTCTGATTTTTCTTTTACTAGAATTTAAGCCTACTCTACGTTTCTAAAAGCAAAAGTTACATCTAGAGTTGTGCACAAAGATCTTCAAGGCTAAGCAACAAATTTTTTTAAATTCCAATTTGCAAAGTACACGAGAAGCACTCCTGTGCATTGCCTCAAAGTTACACTCTACAGCTAAACTACAGCTATACCATCTGAAACTCTGAATTCATCTGGTGCAATGCTGTGTGTTAGTACAGAGCTGCTCTAAGAAGAAGAAAATCTTGGTATGGAAGAAAGTGATGTAAATGAAGAAGGAAACAGCACTCTCCCTTCCATGTTATTGTTTATACAGCCCTCAAGCAAACTAATAGCAGGTTCAAGCCATAAACTGGCATTCTCTGCAATAGGGCATTGGGCTGGCAATGTCATCCCATCCACTGATGCCACTTAGCATTATTATTTTCACTACAAAATAAAGCAAAGACCTGATTATTTCGGGACATGAAAACATTTATGGCCCAACCCTAAGAGTAAATAAATATCAAGAAATTCAGGCAAAACCTTTGCTACACAGCTACATTCTGAGAATTTAAAAAATCTTATCATTATTTGTACTGAAAAGTACTTGAATTGGGTGCTGTAAGATACAAGGATTTTCCCTCGCAAAATCTTGAAGCTGGAGAGATTAGAGGATTGGGGGTTTTTTATGGATTTGATGTTCTGTATCTGAACTTCCTAACAGGCTGCAATACCCGACACTAGCCAATTGTTAATTAAGGCTTGTTGACATACTTCTAACTAGTCTGAAGTATTACAAAACACCATCCTCTACAAAACAAGTAATTTTTTTTTTTAATTACCTGAAGACAGTCCTAGGCTCTAGGGCATAGAAATATTCTGGAAGAAGGTATGGCTGTCGTATCACTTCCATTTTTTTGCATGTTTTATTTTAATTATGAATACAGTAATTACTACCATTTCTCATGAAGAAACAGGTTTATAAGAAAGTTAACTTTTTGGATGGGTGTTGCACTCAAGCTTTGTGGGGAAGGAAACTATTCAGAAGAAAAGACAGCAAGCAAAGCAAGTAAGAAAATTCAGTGTACTGTTAGAAAGGAGAGGAGACACGGCAGAGTAGAGAGCAATACTGAGATCAAAGGAGAGCAAAAGCCATTGGCAAGAGCAAACAAGTTCAGAGCAGAGAATTAAGGTGTCAGGAGGATGGAAAAGGCCCTCATAGCTGCTGCTATTGTTCACTGAGTGAAGGCTTCTGCTCTGCTGTAAAACCGGGAGCTGGTGGGCCTCAATTTACATTTTTGCCGTGAGTTTCTTCTCTGAGAGAAGTGTCCCAAAGGCGCCACACTTCCATAATCTGCACATCTGAGACCATGCTCTGGCTTCTTCTGCCTGAGAGTCTGAGGGTCAGTCCTAACATCCCTGTCCCCAACACCCCCATCCCTGAGCTGCAGCCTGGGTGCTGGGAAGACATAACCCCCAAGCACCCCTTTGCCTTTTGCCCCCCCGACTCCTTTATCTTTGAGAGGTAAGGAATTATTTAATTAACTCAAAATTAATTTCTAAAGAGAACCTTACATAACTAATGTCATCTGCATTTTCAAAATAGTTTATTAGAAAAATGATTCTACACCATTGCCAAAGTTCTTATTTCAATTGAGTCTTTCTATTTTCATATTATATTTTGTAGTTTAATGAATCACTATCTTACTTTGTTTTTAAAAAGAAGTTTAGAGGATTTTTCAGCATAGCATTTCTAATTATAACTAGCACTGATCAAACGCTTTCTGTGAAATAAGGTTTTACATGAAAATTTCTATTTTTTGCAAAAATGAAAAAAATGCATTGTTTTCTCACATGTTTTATCAAAATTTAAAAAATATAAAAAAGAGGCACTTCTACAAGAAGCTGCTTTGATTTAAAAAAAAAAATCAAAATTAATTATTTTGGAACAAGCAGGAAAATAATCTCTAGACTAAGTGAAACAACATGCAAAATTTGCCCAAATACTCAGTTTGATTTTTATCTAAATTAAAAGTGTTGGCATCTTCTGGCTCATCAGAATACAAGCCAGTTTTAAGAAAAAACTAAGCCTCACAATGAACATGAAGAGTATCTGATTCCTCACAGGTATAATGGAAAATGAGTAGTAGCAGAATTAGTGGAAAATGGAGGCCAATAAATCTTCTAGGGATTTATTTGAATAAGTACATTTTAGTGAAGTTTAAATACAAGTAAACTCAAGTGCAGCGTGATTCATTGACTTCAAATTTAACTGAACAGCCCTCAAATAATCATGTCAAGAAATACTCAATGAGTGTTAAGTGTGAATACACATTTCTGTAAAGAAAACTTGGAAAGAACTGCTTTTGCAAATTCTAATACTGTTGCAAATACCTGGCTGCAAAGGAGTAACATTGGGACATACAAAATTTTTTAGCTAGCAATACACAGTGAAATTGTAGATGTAGAGCCAAAAGGAAGCAAAATAAATAATAAAATAAATAAAGCATGCTGTTCAGACATATGACTCAAAAATGAAATTAATGCAGACAAAAAATACATGAATCAAAATATGTAAGTAGCATCTAAAGCCAACACTGATACTCCAGATTATCAAGGCTAAATCTGAATATGTGAACAGCAGAACATTTTCTTCCACCACATTAATGTTTAGTATTATGTTTACTATTAGAACCCATTCAGCTCCTTATTATATAAATGAAGAAGTTTTAGCGACATGAGCATAACAGAATTTTAAATACAGCAGATGTACATAATGTGTGGCATAAAAGCATTGAGACAAATTCTGATTAAGAAACAGAGAAGTCCAGTTGGATGTGAGCTGACTACATTAGCATGTTTCTGTGTATCAACTAACACTACTATTTTATAGATGTTCAGCTTTTTAAAATCTGAACTATTCTCTATATTTAGTTCCTAAAAATACAAAAACAGAAAGAAAACACATATGTGATACATGCCTGACTTCTACTAAAAAAAAAAAAAAAGGCCTGATAATAATAATAAAAGTTGTAATGCCTGAAAATTTTTAGTTTGATAGAGTGAAAACTAGGTTACGCATAGAAAAACAATAAAACCTGCTGGTGTTCACCATTACAGAGCACCTACCACAAACTGAACGAACTTAAGTGATTTCAAAAAACATGCACAGTGGGGGAAAACAGCAGCAGTACAAGTAGAAAAGAAACAAATTTCAAATTATCAAGGGGGAAGTACAGGAGAAAGGGAAAGAAGTTGGCAGTTATGGGGACATTGTACTTTGCTTTAATTACACAACATCCTCAGAGTACTCAGTAATGTCAGAGACTGGGGTTAACACAGTATGTTGTTCAAGTGCTTTAAACAAAATAGCCTAATCTTAGACAAACAACTTGAAACTAAAATGCTTAAAGTGTATCTCTTGATTTTCCAAAGTGCAGTTCCGTGTGACTACTGACAGAACTATAGGGTGCTGAGCCCTCCAAAGGAGCAGCTACAACTACCCCATCTTAGACTTAGCACTTAATTTTGAAAGTCATGGCTTCTCCGTTCTTGGGAAAGAGGATCCTAGCTCGGCATGCTTGTTAAAACTTAAATTACCAGCTGCAGCAAAATAAAAGGTTGGGTTCTTTCAGTAAAGGAGCCATTTCAATCTTCCAGTTATTTAACCACTAAAAAAAGATCATGCCATGCCCCAGCAGCGGACAAAGTGCTGCCTATGGAGTTCTTCAGCATGGCTCAAAGCTGTTATAATAACACTTGGAACTTAGATACCACTTTTCATCTTCAAAGCAGTTTACAAACATTAACTAATTAATCCACACAACATCCCTCAGGCCCACTTGGATCAAAAATGGGGAACTGCATGCTGGGGCCTGAATCTTCTGCGGGCCCTAGCTCCAAATTAAAGATGAGCAATCTGCTCTTTTTTTTTGTCTAAATAGACTCCTGATATATTGCCAATGCAGCCCTCTGTTGGGCAACATTTGGATGCCCCCAGCTCTAATCTCTATTAAAGTATCATGCCCCAGTCTGCCTTTGTTAATTTTGGATGTCTTGGAATCTATTAAACGTGGCACAGTTTCTTGAGCTTTTAACAAAGCTTTAGCTTTGAAAATGCATCTTCTTTTGTCTTCATTCTAGCTGGCTTCCACACAAAGATCTTTTAGATGAGATAGATACTGAAGTTTTCAGTTGTTGTTGACGCATTAGCCTTAACTATTAACATATTCAGCATGATTTTCTAATATTTAACATTGCTTTTGCAGTGGCACGTAACTGTTGCTCTTTATGAAGTCTAGGAGCCAGCTCCTCCTCTGATGCAAACTGGACTGCCAGTTTACAACAGCCCAGGAACTGACCCAAGAAGTTTAGCAGGGACTTGGCTGCTACTATGACATTGTGTCAGACTGAGTCAGGAGACTGGCTGCATCCACCTCCAAATAGGAACATTACCATTTAAAATAAATAGAATGACACTGTAAACCAGCAACACGAAAATAAGCATCTGCAAAAGGATCTTGGGGAATGACATCAACAGACAAAAGAGTGTCTGCTCCCAGTGGGAAACGAACACCAAAACAGCAGTGGAATGCTCTTAAACTAATTATTACATTGCTGGACTTCGGAATGGAAAATACTACAAAAAGGTAGTACATTGAAGCGCTGTTACGAAGCATAAAGGGTTCACAGTCTATCTTGGAAAGTAAAGCCATTTGTGCTCCCTGACTGAACAAAGATGCCAACTTTCTCAGAAAAAGCCTAAACTGAAATAGTACCTATAGTACCTAAAAGATTCTGTGTGCAACATAGCTGACCAAACCTCAAATATGCTGAAACTTCAGCATCTGCACACAAATCTAAATCTCCCTCTCCTTTGCACAGGTTTGAACGTATAATTAAATCCACCAACTTAGCTGGTGGTTTTCCAAAACAAAGTGGATGTTGGATTGGACTCTGGCTGTAAAGATTTGTATCTATACACATTCCTATTTTGATTTCCAGTTTCCTCAAATGTTTGAGGAATGGTGACATTTAATTAAGAAACTATGGGAGGGCTGTTTGTTTGGGTTCCAATCATTAATCATTTGAAACTTCACTGTACCTGTAGTGTCGGGAAATCTCTTCTTCCACCTGGGTGGTAAAGTCACATTTGGTACATGAGTGTTCTTTGTTCTCCTTGAGCGTCAGCGGCCCCTCTGCCCCTGGCAGGGCGTTTGTTTCTGGTTTGACATCAGATGCTTGGCCTTCGTGTGCATTCTCATAGTGGAGCAGGAGAACGTCCACGTCGGGAGTGGAGAATGAGCACTGATGGCACTGGTGTTTGACTCTAGAGCTTCCTGTCACCCCTGGAGACAGGTGCAAAAGCAAGAGAGCACAGTGGGAACAATTACTTTTTCTGCAAGCAAATGGGTAAGTAATTTCTCCAAGGTGCTTTTCTGGGCTGCAGAGGCCTCGGGGACAGAACTGACAGTGCTTAATGGTACATTTATGAATGTTGTGTAGCTGCTGATAGTGACGGAGAAGTGGGCCCACCACTATTACATCTGGGCCATGGCTCTTTGAGTACCTAAAGTCACAGAACTGACAGTTGTAGCTTGTCACCATGCTGTCCTCCGCTCCTTTGCTACTCAAGTCTTTCTTTTTTGCCACACTCGCACCCTTTTCTGTCTTTGTCACTAACTCCCCATCTGCATTTTTGGCTAGATCATTCTGGTTAATGACAGATCCCCTAGAAAGCTTATCATTCAGATCTGGGTGAAGGCTTCCTGCCTGGCTTCCCCCATGCTGTTTGCTGTAATGTTCTAATAGTTTCAAAGAGCTGGACGATTCACAGCTGAAACTGCAAAATTTACACCAGTAGTAACTGGTTGTATCGGTACCATTTTGTCTAGAGGAATCTATTGGCTTGATGGGCACCGAATATCCAACTGGCGTATCATCTCCTGCTTTTACAGTGATTCTGTCTTGCCACTTCCCCAAGTCTCCAGAATCACATGGTCGAAGAGTAGGACTGGATTTATTGGAGTTTTTCTCTGAAGTTTTACCAGAATCAGAGGAGGGAAGGGCTGCTTTCATTTTGTTTGGGTGAGTCTGTAAGAAGTGTTGCTCTAGTTCAGTGGAGGAGTTGCCCATGTAGGTGAAATTGCAGAATTTGCAGCGGAAGTACTTGGTGTTGCCTTGGCAATCTGGAGTTTTCCGCCCAATTCCAATAAAGGTTCCACCTAAAGTAACCTGTGAACAAAGAATAAGATCATTTTAGCTCCACTGTAGGTTTATTCATATAGCAAGGAATGGGAAGGAGGGGAAACAGAAACAAAGAGCAACTGATTCATAAGCCTCTTCTATTAACCATTGCCACCTCTTTCATTTGTACTACTATAGTAAGATCTCATACATATACCCTCACATACTTAACACTGGTTGATGAATATTTTAATATGTTTCTCATAGCTGAATATATATTCCATACGAATAACAAATATATTGATTTGCAGAGACTGATGATCTTAGTGCTGACAGGACTGTTCCTTCCTTCACTATATCATTGAATAATGTCATTGATAGAAGATCCAGCAATCAGTTCCCATATTTCTGAACCCTTTGACAGCAGACTTTCCTGGGAGTCTATACGAAGTGTGGAAGAAAAGAACTGACCCTCAGTCTTTCGACTTAGATGCTTTAATCATATTCATGCATTACAGTCAAAGAGAATTGCTTTCCAAATTCGAGACAAAAATTAAATTATTTTGTAAATAATACAAAAATTAAATTTCAAATAACAAATTCAGTTTCCTGTGTCAGAGTATGACCAATTCTTACAAAGATCATTCCTACAGGAGTATCCAGTATCCACCAGGATGCCTTTTCACAGAGCCATAGGGGCTGATGTCTCAAAAAAAAGGCGGTTTTCTCAAGGGTTACTCACTGCAGACATTCTCTAAGGAAATCTTCTGTTCCTCTCCTGCACAGAGCTCAATTTAGTAAAACAAGGATGGAAAAACTACAGTAGAAAAACGGCATGTGGCAATGAAAACTACCACACCCACGTCCATGACATCACTAATTATACACACAAAAAATAAGGTAGGTCTACTTAACTGTTCTCATGATGTCTGAGCAAAATGCTCTGCAAGAAGGGAAGAAAGAAGGCTTCCAGGGCTGATGTTATTAAAACCCGTGTTCTCACAGCAAGGCAGGCCTGCCCTTCCCAGGAGTGCACCACACCTGCCCCTGACATCAGGGGGAGATTTGCTGCTCCTGTACAACTGGTTTGAAGGCCAAAGAAAGAATCTCTCGACAAAAATGTCACCATTGCACATCTTCTTTTCCTGAGTAGCATATAGTGTGTACAGCATCCAGAAGATAATTCCCAAAATCCACAGACATCCACTCCTTTGGCATCACCCAGTCTACACCACACGGGTAGACATGGGTGGAAGCTTCCTAGTGACACATTCTCAATTTTTACACCCAGAAGATGTCTTACAGGGAATATAAAATTCAGCCTTGCAGGGTTGGATTTTCATTCTCCCAACCAGTAAGTGTATTACTACATTTCTGCAGGATTCAGTTCTAATGCATTAGGCAAATGGTGTAATTATTTTTCTTCTCCTCCTCAACAGCTATGCCACAAAGATAACATGATCACTGCTCATTCAATATCACACCAAATGGAAATACTCAGACATACAGACAGCGTGAAATGTAAACATTTTTAAATGTATATAATATAAATGCCTTTTAGCCATTTAGCTCAGAGAATGAAATGCTATCCTTTGTGTCCAATCAGAATTGAGCATGCAGAGTGAGGCAATGAGTTACTAAACCACGATATAATGAGCTGCTGCTATTCAGCCTCCATTTCTTTTTGTTGTTTTTTTTTTTCCTTAAGGAAGCAAAATCCCCATGCACTGGTTAAAAATTTTCTTTAAATAAACTGAAAATGGCTTTCTGTTTGTTTAGGAAACATATCTCATTAGGCAACGGTGAGTCAGGCAGCCAAATCACTAGGATTTAGCTGTAATAATATTTTCACTTTTAACTGGGGGTCCACATTCTGCTATCAAATTATGAACTTGATTTTGAAGAGGTTCTTTGGAAGAGGGATGTTTAACAGGTCTTCTGCAGTGGAGGAGTTACGTCCCTTTATTTATTTTATGACAAGCAAGAACTGGAGACAAAGCCATACTAAACCTGATCCAACTGACAACAGTGGGATCTGGGCCTGCTCTCCAGCACCTGGCACTTTAGATCTCCATCCACTGCATTATTTCAATGTTCAAAGTCTCAGTGGTGCCAAAAGACAACTCAAAGAAAGCACTGATGGAATTACAGTAAACAGAAAGTAACAGCAGCTCACTGCATGATTACATAGGTTGCAAGGTGATCTGGTTTCATTCATTTAATTAGATACATATGTTTTTTCTACGCATGCACACAAAACTGGCCAAAATGCTTTACCTTAAGTGGCTCTAATGAGTAAATACATTCATTACTCTCAGCTGTCTAGCCATAGAGTTACAGATAAACCTATTTTGCAGACAGTCTATGGACACCAGTTAGAAACTCTGAGTGACAATAATCCCAGCTGCTATTCATTGCTAATTACTTTTATTTCAAAACATTGGTAAAACATATTAGTAGTAGCATTTTCTACAGTGGACTGTAAATCACATCATTTCTGTAACTTGTGCTAATCCTGCTTAGTGGTCCACACAGCAAGTTTGTATCCCATGCTAACACATCCTCTTCTGCATCACAAGAGGATAAAGTAGAACTAAATATTCCCACAGTGCTTGTGTTAAGCTCTTGTAATGCAGGAGACAGATACAATCTTTATACCACTGGAATGCAATTGATTACCAGTTATCGGCTTGGCATTTCCACAAATACCTGCCACAATTCAAAATAATTTATTGCATTAGACCATGTATGTGAAAAGTAACTCAGGGATATCCTAATGTTATTATACTCAAAAGCCTCTTTTCACACTAACAAAGCCTACTGAAAAGCGCCATGAAGGTCCTCATTCAAAGATGACTGAAGGAACTGGTTTCCATGCAAAGAGGTTGGTAGAAGCACTTGAAGTGACAGTATAAACTGAATCTGTTTCAGCTTTCAGCCAGCCACATCTGGAAGAAACCCACACATTTGCAGAACTGTTTGGATTCCCGCACTTTGCTAAAATCTTGGCTTGACTTTCAGATTTTTCAGTTGCATGTTGTATCTCTATGTACAGGCACTAAACCTCTTCACTGGCTGATTGTCCTTAACCTCCTGCTCTCTCTGACCTGCCCCACAAAGAGGAAAAGGAGAAGGAGAAAGTGGAATATGGATGGATAGATAGACAGACAGACAGATACACACACATACCCTAGAAATTGACATCCATGTTTCTGTGTGGTATCAGAAGTGATAGATTCTTGTACTTACTCCCTTACTTCATTCTGATCCCAACAAAACTTAATCCCCTGCACTGCTCTGACAGAGTCACAATTCCTTAAGTAGACACTTCTTCCCAACATAAAGAAGAAACTAAACAAAAGCAATGCTAAAATTCTGCAATTCTGTTCCAGCACTAGAGTCCAAAGTAACAGCTGACACAGCTAGTGGCAGCCACAAGTACAGGTACAGCTTGTACTGGAAATGTAGGGGCAACTACAGATCAACAGTTCCCTCAACACAAAAAGAAGAAAATTATTCTTCACAATTCTCTTTTTAAAGAGAACCTAACATAGAAGTTCAGACCGCAGAAACATGATTTAATTTTTCCCTTCACTGTCACTTGCTTATGAAACTTTGGGATTATCACTTATTTCTGCAGCACCTCAACTATGGCAATATAGTTGATATTAATTATTACGCTGTAAAAAAGAAGACAGATATTAAAATGGGTTCTCTATTCTTGTGCTGGAGGTTGTTGCACTGATTCTTTAAAAATTGCTCTTCAAAGTCAGGTCTCGTTCTGGGATTAAACTGAAATATATTTCACAGTAAGATTTCCATAAACTCAAAACTCTTAATCATTAAGTTTACTCATTAATGGGGAAAATTGTCAAAATCTGAAGCTCATATGTTAATACAACTAAGCTATCTCCTCATATACCACACATTTCCAAAAATAGCCAGAAGAAGGAGAAAAGATAACACGGTAATTGATAATGTTTCAAGATGTACTTTCTGAAGTATGTTGGCAAGTACTTCAACAAAGCTGTGTAATTGCACTATATGTTTCCAACAGATACGTCTACACTACTGTAATTAGTGAAGACAATGATTCCATGGAATAGATGAACTTGGGCAAACAGAAGTACTTTCTTTTTTTTTTTTAAATGTGTCTTTGATTTTTATTTTGCCCTTAATCCAAATGCTACCCTATTCTCCCTCCTATTCAGTCCTAAATTCCATCACGCCAAAGCAGTTTACAAATACTTCTTATAGAAACTGAAAATAAACACCAAGGAAGAGAAAATATGCCAGCGCTTGTAATCATGTATTTCACAAAGAAAATTCTACCAGCAGAAACTATATCCACATGAGAGACTCAACCACAAGGATTCCAAGCTCAGAGTAAAGCTCTCTTTGACCCTTGGCTTCTTCTGCAACTACTGATTAGAATCCATCTGCATTGGAACATCAAACGTTAATGAATCTTCTTTTTTTTTTTCTTACCTGGGTTACATCTTTGGCTAATCAGGAGGTGCAAGGCTCCAGATCCCTTACCAATCTCCTGAGCCATCCAGTCTGCCTTTGCAATTACTCTTAATCTTCTAATCCTAAAGTATTTTCTAATGCTCTTGTTTATTCATTTGCTTTGTGCAATATAGCATCCAGAACATTTTAACCATCCCACATTTATGAAGTTCTTCATGTCATGCAGGCCAGAACAGATTCCTGGCTTTCATGCAAGTTTGTGTAACACCACCCAGTTCTCTAACCTCCCCTATGGAGAATTCACTCCCTCTCACTCGCCCTCTTTCTGCACTATAAACTAGGAGAATCTTCAGAGTATATTCTTAAAACAATTTACCATACTGTCATTAATTTATAGGTGCACAAATCTACGTTGCACAAGTGAGGCAAAAAACTCAGGGCAAACTCCTGGCTTTCTGGGCTGTTCATACTAACCAAAACAAGAAAGCAAACTATTGGATCACATTAATTCAAAGTAAGTGCATTCTTCTTGAGATTTATTCTGTTGCCATTGAAGCCCACACAGTTTTTGTGTCATTAGAATTTTATATGTATTTTTAAAACAAAGACTGTGACAGAACAATAAGAGAAGTTAAATTAAGGTCAGGAGACCAGATGTGCAAAACCAACAAAAGAAAGAAACAGAAAATCAAGACTTTCATTTGCTAGCTATTGCTACTAGACTAATATCTAAAGAAGCGCCATTCCTTCTATTCTCTGTAGATAAAATTACCAGACAGTTCCTTGGCTACTGTAAACTCACAGAGACTTACAGGCTTAGAGGCAAATTTGCACTGATTTATACCAGAAGAAAACCTAGCTGCTTTCCTTTTTCCCCAGGAACTTTATTTTTTGAGCTCTCATCCTTTCTGTAGGCTATCTTAGCAGTTTAAAACGTTAAATATAAACACCAATATTACTAGTCTCACCAATTGTCTTTATTAACCTCTCTTCAAACACTACCAAATATCCCTGCAATAAGGTAAGAAATATCAACACATAAACGACTGTGCTTTGAAGGCTGTGAATATACATCACATCAGTTGCTCCGCAAACTGTCCATCTGAATATTCTAATATTAGTATAGACTACTTCTCACTAAAAGGCAGCTAAAATAGCTTCTTTCTGTCACAGAGCAAGGCAATGTTCCCAGGCACTTACTATTTAGCAGCTGACATGCTGTAAATCACTGCCTATCATTCTGAAGAGTAAACTTGCTAATATCTCTATAGAAGTGATTTAAAGAACTGCTACTGCACATAATCATACAAATCATTGCTTATCAGCTATTGTCAATATAGAAGTTAAATACCACTTTCATGTGCTTTTTCACATAATATTTATAAATATGCATGTATGCAGTTATATACGCATAAGAAGCAAATACATGTATACACACAAGTACATGCATATGGACTTACTTATATGTGTGATTTACCACCACCAATTTCTCTACCTGCCACCATTTCTTTTTCATGTCAGTTGTTTAAAAGAGATGACTGAATCCTGTGCTCCTGAGGGGTGACTCTCTCGAGTGTGCAAGGCAGCCTCCAAATCTCATCACAACCCACAAATAAGATTCAGAATAAACAGGTATGCCCACATGCAGGTGCAACACTCAAGATAGCTTGATAGCTTTTATTTTATCAGGAAAGTCCCCAGGGAGAATCTGCAACATGGCTGACATGAAATGGGCCTTGTGCGACATCCACCTTCAGGCAAGTTCTGTTCTAGCATATGCTGCAAAACCTAGCGTGGTACAATCTAGTCCAAGAGATCAGGACACATCACATGCAGAAACAGATGTTCAGTTTATTTGATCTAATTCCTGTATTATGGACAACTGAGCCAAAGTCAATGAGACAAACAATATAAAATTTGGATCCATTTGTCTAACCACACAAGGAAAATGAAATTCATTCATATACTGTTCTGTTTGCTCATGTCAACCACTTATGTATCTAAGACACCTTCACTGATAACAAAGCTGAACTTTAAGAAAGTTCGATTTGCTATTACAAAAGAAAATGCTGTACCTGTTTAGGCCTCCAGTCTGTAATTCTCACTGCATCTGTAAGAGCCCCTTTGCCAGAGCCACCAAAAATGTAAATAAAAACCTCTATCGTGAGAAGTGCTGCTGATTACATCTGTACCCCTAAAATCCCCTACATTTTTTTAAGTCTTACTTTCACAGCTTCATATTCAATCAAACTGTTAATATAAGCATGGAGGATAAAAAGCAGAACCTACAAATAAAATCACTGGTTCTCACTCAGCTGAATCCTAGTGAGACTAGACTTTATACTAGTCACACATGTCTAACCTGACAACAGAAAAAATGCCAGATTTGATATACTGAAATCCAGACCACTAAAAACCAGCCATGACATAACACCATGCAGACACATGAAACTCACCAATGATTTATAAAGATTACAAAAGGAAGAGCTTTACAGACTCAGTGTGGGCACTTCTACCACTTTCTAGGATACGGAGCAGCCTGCTGGCTGCATATCCAGAAATGCTTTCGGTTGCTGTGAAAATCCTGGAGAAGCTGTTAGCCTTATTCATTACATGTACTTATAAATGTAACCAGTAGGTCAAGAGAGGTGGTTCTCCGCCTCTCGTGAGACCCCACCTGGTCCACCTAGGGATGAGTATCCAGGTCTGGGGTTCCCAGTGGAAGGGAGCCATGAACCTATTGGAGTGAGCCCAGAGGAGGACATGAAGATGATTCAGAGGCAGAAGCACCTTTCCTACGAAGACAGGCGGAGAGCGCTGGGGCTGTTCAGCCTGGAGAAGAGAAGGCTCTAGGGAGACTTTACAGCAGCCTTCCAATACATAAAGAGGCACAAGAATGCTGAAGAGGAACTTTTATATGGGCATGTAGTGAAAGGACAGCTTCGAACTGGAAGGTTTAAATAAGATATTAGGAAGAAATTCTTCACTAGGAGCATAATGAGGCACTGCAACAGGTTGCCCAAAGAAACCGTGGATGCCCCACCAAGAGATGCTCCATCCCTGGTAGTGTTGAAGGCCAGATGGGACGGGGCTCTGAGCAACCTAGTCTACTGGAAGATGTTCCTGCCCATGGCAGGAGGGTTGGAACTAGACAAGCTTTAAAGCCCCTTCCAACCCAAATCATTCTGTGATTCACATATGACAAAGCATTAGGCTGAGTGGTATAGGACAACTCTTACAATACTGGATGTCTTGAACCATAGAAGAAAACAACAGCCAATAACCTCTCATTATTCTGTGGGGTAGTAGATAATGCAGCAATTTATTCCTTTTCTTCCCTCCCCCTCCACCCAGCTGCACTGAAATACAATCAAGAAACTTAAGGATGGCTTTTATCAGTCCATGTTTTTTCAGAAATTTGTCTTCTTATATGTCTATCTAGATCTAAAACCACGAAACAATCAAAATCGGAGGACTGGATTTAAAAAAAAAATGGCTTTTTTGTAAATTCTGAATCGTTTTGATGGCTGAATAGAAGAGGAGGTAGACCTGTGCCAACAACCTCCAGAACCAGGGCCACGTTGAGCAGGAAGCACCTCAAAGGTAGTATACACAATATGAAGCAACCATAAGAACTGCTGAGCACTGCAGTATATCTTTATTCATGGCTGCATAAATACCCTTCTCCCTCGAGACACGCCATCTGAAACCCTCACCTGAATGCAGACATTTCTGTCCTTTCTTTGGGGGACACTATTTTCTTTTAAAACATACCAGGAAATGGGGTCACGCTCCCTTTTATACAATAGCCTAATGGCTTGAACACTTGTTCAGGAAACAGGAAAAGTAGGTTCCTTTCCTTGCTCTGTGAGAGGGGATCCAAGCCTGCTTCTTCACCTTCACTGGGCAAGTCCTATGCCTTAGCTACAAGCACCTATGTGGAAGATAGCACTCTCCAACCTTCCTGTTGAAGCTGTCCCACTTACTCCTCATTAAAAAATTGGGGGTTAGAAAAAAGACTACCTACTGTCTACTTGCCAGCAACTTGCCTGTCTCCAGACTTTAACATACACATTAAAGAGTCATTAGATCAAACAGAGAAGGAGACTTAATCATACAGCAGCAAAGGCAATAGCTTTCAGCATCATAGCTGTTAACTTAGTCACACAAATTTTACTTTAAGTGAAGTCTTTAGATCCAGTATAAAGGCTACTGCTTTAGGGACATCCACAAAGCCTTATACAGGCTCAAATATCCAGCAAGACAAAGTTGCCTATAGAGATTGATCAATTAACTAAATGTGAAGAAAAAGTAATGGGGGGGCATAGCAGCAAAAGATCTATTAAACTCACTTCAAATATTATTTTGATAAAAGCTATAAAGCTGATTAACAAATTCCCTGGGAATTCAGAGATGTGATAGTCAATGTTTTTTGAAATCTATAGTGGCAAAAAAGCTAATCTCCCAGAAACTGCTCAGAGATTTTGCCCAATCCTATGGAATTTATTGTAACTCAATGAACCAAAAACCTTTGAAGAGAAAAATGGGAACAAAGAATACAGGAGATTTTCAACAGAAAATAACATTTTCAAATAAGACAAAGGAATCTTGCTGGATTCATACCAATATTCATATTCATACCAACTAAAAATCTGCACAATAGTAGGGCAGGGCTAGAAAGATTGGATTATTTACACAATTCCCAGACAAATCCTCTTTAGGTACAACAAAACACAGACCCAATATTTGAACACCTGTGTGTGAAGCCAAATGCATATCCCCCAGTTTTGCTGATTACATCCCCTAAAAGCTGCATTTGGGTTCGGGAGGGTGTTTTCTGGCTGGGGTTGAGGTTTAACTTCATTTCTGTGATACAAGTCCAAAAATGCATTTGATTTCTTTTTCCAAGCCCTCAGCAAATGGACCACATCCCTAGATCTCTGCAGAAAGGACAGGAGATACTGTTTTTTCCCCGCACTCATTTTCCCATTGCTTTTTGTTTGCTTTGTTATGAATGCAAATGATGAGGCTCCATAGCATCCCTCACTACTACATATCTTTGTATACCATGATCTCCAGCTGACTACTGTGAGCCAGATCAAAGTCAGTCATCTTCATTCTCTGGCTTCTGTGCCCAGTTCTGTGGCCTGAGACTGTAAATCTATCAATAACTTCCAGCCCAGCTACAACAGAACAGTTTGCTAAGTGCAAGGGGATCAATAAATCAGATCCCAAGCTCAGCCCATTACTATTTCAAGTTAATTACAAAGGGATTATTTTCATTTAACCCAGTACCTACACAAAGTAACATTGTTTACACGAACAAATTATTCAGGTTTAGTTCCCTCTCACATTATACAGGAGTTTGACTGAACTAATTTTAACTGGAGCACCAATTGATACAACCCCTTGTTGTGGCGGGAGACGCCAGCCATCCAGATGCCTGAGAAAAAACCCTCCAAAATGGATATAGGAGTAATATAAACATGTGTGGGTGCAAAGGGGATTTTCAGATGTTCTTCTGCTTTGTTTATGGATCTCACAGAGCTGCTCTGAATCAGGAGTGGGGGAGGAGAAAGCATAAAAATATTAATCAGTTACTTATCTTCTGACATGTTCTGGATCAACATCTGGTGCATGTGCAAGTGATGAAGTATGGCATTTGCCACAAAAGCTTTTTTAATCTTCTATTCCCAAATTGAGCAGGGAAAACTAGCACCCTTAAAAATTAAGTTTCCAGACCCACTTTTTTTTTTTTCTTTCAAATAAATAGCCAACATTGTATAGGCTGTCTGTTCTATGTTGGAAAACATTTTTTGTCTGAGCAAAGACTGATCCTAAGTAGATTGTCTATGGGCTGTTTCCTACCACTTTTTGTCTCCCCTGCAGTATCTTACTGCCAGAGTTTAGTAGACAAGTATAGTCTAGGTTCAGCTGTTTTATTTCTCGTTCTATCAGTTCAAACTGAGATAGCTCACACATCTGTTTTATTTCTGAGAGCACAGCAAAGGAGAAGTGTCCAGCTCATTCTAATCAAGCATAAACTTTCCTATAAATAACTAAAGACCTAACGAAACAATTGTTTGGAGGAAATGAAAGTGTGTTTAGAAACTTGAATTCCTCTATACTGTATGCCTGAGCTGTTCCAGTTTGAATGTCTTCCTGACAGCATGGATCAGTTGCTCCAAGATGCTGTCCCTGGAGTCAGCAAACTGAAACTATAGCAGGAAATCCAGGTATTAACATCATACTATGTGCTAATTATAAATCATCATTTCACAATTTGACATTATTCACTTCTAACCTCTTTTAACTACATCACGTATTTGCTTTTTAATCAAAGTTTGACAGGAGAGAGCGTCTGACATGAGACAGTGATCTCTTAGTAAGACAGCAGTTCAAAGATTGCAGCTTTTTTGCATAGTAACGACCTTAGTTTGATTTGCTGTTCCACAAAGAAATCGTAGTTCCTTTAAAAAGAGGCAAAGTTTATATAATTTGAAAAGCTTCAAGTTCCTGACTTGTTTTCCTGGTTTTGGTTTCTTCTTTGAAGTTAGATGTTAGCCATCTTAACCTGTCTTGCAAAATTTTTCCTATAGCTACAGTTTCTGTAAGGATTATTAAATATTTTCGCCTTTCTACCTTTTTATTTTACCATACCCTGGGAGTTTTATCCGGTGATTACTACCACGTTTCCATGTATACAGTCACTTGAAAATGGATGGACATTTGAGTTTGCATTGTATGCAAACTTTGTTACTTTGGTTTGTTTTTTTCTTAAAATCTGAATTTTTGTATCATATAGAATACTGAAATATCCTACTGTATCTCTCAGCTCAATCCAAAGATTTTTTTTTTTTTAAAAGCACCCACAATTTTTTTAAAACTAATTAAATATTATCTGATAAGAAACTAACAGAAAGTCTGTGTAAAACTTTTGAGTTCACTCTTTCATGGTAAAAATAAGGGGTTTTTTTTCCCAGCAGTATCTGTAGTTTTTTCCCTACTTCAACGAGATGAGAAAATGACTGAGGCAATAATCCTTTTCTTACAGGCTTACTAACGTGAGGGACAGCATGGATTACTACTACTTTTTGAAATGTTTTAAATACCCATTGTGTGTCCTGTTTTTCTGGCACTAGACAACTTCAGAGCTGCCAACAGTTGCCATTTATTTTATCTTAATAAAGAATCAATAAGCCAAATCTTGACTCCCAGCAGCCGATAATTTAGGATTACATTTTTAATTTCCAGCTGCTGTCTTTTGTCTCTCTGGTTGTTATTTTTCATTATTATTTGCTCTTTTCTTTCCATGACAGTAAATCCTTCAGATATGATTACCAATTCAGCAGTTTGCCTGTTTGCTGAGTAAGATCTCTTGCTATTGATTACCATAACGACTAAATTGTACACAGAAATGTCACTGGTCAAAAAGCCAAATACTCCTCCACTGTACAAGATATCCAACAGACCTGCAGAAAGCCTGGCAAAAATAGACCAAAACTGTTTTTAAGGCTTAAGCAGGTTATATGAGACACACCAATCACATAGGTAGGAAAGGCTTTGCAAGAACTGGCTTTGCAGTTGAGAAGGCAGTGAGAAGAAGCAGGGAGGCTGGGAGCATACAAACCTGCACATCGTAAGTCCCATTTAATAAGACAGGCCTCTGGGAATTGATGTCCTGCAGTACCCCTGAAAGCACAGTGCGGTTGACTTTCTGGAAGTCTTTGGAGTGACTGAATTGCACCATGTTGTGGAGAGCCAAAATTTTAGTGTCGAGCTCAGCATCCTGCCTGGTGCGGTTGTGCAGTCCTAGGTGGTACTTGCGGAAGTGTTTGATGAGATCTGTGGGGTCGTTCCCATAGTAACCATACCCACAGATGTTGCATTTGAAGTCCTGAAGCTCTGGAGACAGAGGCGCTGTATCTGGGTTATCATTTACCAACAAATCTGCTTTTGATTTGTTCAGCCTTAAACCCCCATCTGAAGGCACTTGTGGGTTTTTTGAGGCCATAGGGACCGGGCTTGAGCCTTGGCCATCAGTTTGACCACTTTGCACTTGCACTGTTTCATCTGAAGCTTTTGGCGACATCTGATGCTCCTCATTTGTCTCTGCTGCATCTCCTGACGGGGTACAGACCACATCTTGGGTGTCATCTGCATCTGATTTCTGAGGAGACTTCAAGGGCTCACAGATTCCCCCAACAGCTGGAGATGAGAAAGCCAGCATATTTCTGTCTGTCACCTCATCATGAGGGAAGGATGGAACATTTCCTCCCTTATTGTGGCTTTCATAATTGAACCCAGCCTTTTCACTCAGCACTGAGCTTTTCAAGTCCTTTTTAACACTGGAAGATGGCTCTTGGACATGCATGCAAAGTTCCTCCTTGTTACTTAACTCTGCCGCATCACCCTGGTCAGCGTTTTCTTGCATCTGCTCTGCAGAAAATTCTTTTTTCCTTCCAGACTCTTCACTTTCAGCACCTGTAGACTCAAGGGTCTGTACCTCACCTTCACTAGCAACGTTTCTTAGAGGGGGATTCTTTTTCCGGACCATATCTACCACAGAAAAAGAAATAAGAAAGAAAAAAAAAAAGACAAAAAAAAGAGAGAAAAAAAAAAAAGAAAGAAAAAAAAACCTATAGAATTATTCAAGATATACAAGATACGTAACAGATTACAAACCTGACACTTTTAAAAGCATTCTGAACTATATGAATACATTGAGTACATCAACTTTTCAAAAAATTTTTGTCAAACAGGTTTTTAAACTATGCAGAAAACTTTTAAAATATTAGCACACTGACACTGAACTTAACTACAAAGAGAACTTTAAAAAACCTACAAAAACACTTCCATGAGACTCAGTGAATTGCAGGTTTCATTATGTTATAGGATGATAATGGCCTGGCAGAAAGAATTTTAAATTAATGCTTCTTTTAAAATAATTTTTAAAAACTAAGTGAAAAAATAAACTTTTGAAGTCTAATGTTCATAGACAGTACAACTACATATAACATAGCTTTGCAAAAATACACCTAAAAGACATAATCTTAAGAAGAACTTAAACAAGTCATTAGGAAGAAAATAGATTTAGGAGAGTAAGTACTTTGAGGTTTCAGAGAAAGTATTCTCCTAAGCAGGTATCAGTTTCTCTATAGCAACAGTTCTCCCTCCTACTGCCCATAAACTTCAAACAGGATTATACAGATACTCTAGAGTCTGGCCCCACAGTCCATTATTCATGTAATTAGTTCTATTTGCCAAACAAAGAGAAACTAACTTTATTAGGAAACCTGTTGTCAATAAAATTTTACAGGCCTGGATCCAGACATTTGACATCACTGTGTGGCTGAGCCAGGATCTGCCCTGCAAACACCTGGAATCCACACGGATCTAATCAACCAAACCCTCCTCTGCTCAGTCCTCACTGCAGACATAGCCACTACTGCTAAATCTGTAAGTACACTTCCAGGATCCATTTAAGAAAGCTGAGACAGGACAGCAATAAGGATCAGAGAGAAAAGAGGAGTCTGCTACCAGTGAGTCAGCTGCTCTCTGAACAGGGGAGATTATGGAAGGACAAGTAAGCACACTATGCAAGTACTAAGCCAAATTCCTCATCCACTTTACCTTCCCCACCCTATTGAAGAGAAAATATATATATGACACTCCCCTGCTCTCTCCACTGTGTGGTTCTGGATTTGATATTCATCACCAGCTGGTTTGATCCATTTGTGTTCACATGCTAGCTATGGGCAGAACACAGATGTGCCACAACTCTTCTAAGCTCTTAATCTTTGCCAATGCTGCATACAAGGATGGATGTTTCTCTTTGCCAAATTGTGTGTGGTCTGGTGGCAGCAGCCTGCAGTACCACACATGAGATGTGAGCTACAGACTCAAGCCTGAGCCCCCATTCCCAGGCCAGCCACAGCCAGGCCTTGCAGAGGCACTGGAGATACACAATGTTCTGCCAAGGGAGGACCACCTGGAGACTCTGGGAGCAGCACTGATGCGCTCCAAATGGCGCCATATCCAGACCCTTGAAAGCTGCAGATGACCTTCTCAAAACAGTACTTAAGAGAAGCAAGGCCAGGGACAGAGGTTAAAAATAAAAGAACAGGCATCTGTACATGCTCTTATTCACATCTGCTCCACATGAAAGGGCACTATATGCTCTGCTGATAAAAACAGACAACTTCTTAGGGGAAATGTTCAACTTGTGTCTTGGGCTGGCTCTGTTGTCTTTGTGGTTGAGCTGATCCACAGGCAGCATGGGCTACAGCAAGGCAGCTTTCACACAGAATGCCAGCTAGTGTTACAGAAATTTTGACACTCTGTGTGGTCTTAATAGGTTTCTTAAATGCCTACTGCGATTCCTTACTGTAGAAGACACGTATGCTTGGGAACCCAATGTCTTCTCTTTAATGTCAACCACACCTACCAGGGTTACGTATGAACTAAATTGTACTTCTTTTCCCCCCCCCAATAACTTCTGAACCATGAAGTCACTCAGAACTAAGAGAAAAGAAATATTTTCTGCCATGGTAAGAGAACTATTATAATATAGACTCAGCCTACTAAAAGAACATGCACACATATATAATTCAAGGTAGAAAGACAGTCGTCAGTCTTTCAGCACTACTATTTCTCTGTGAGACTCCATGAATGTTCTTGGTTAACATACACACTAAAAACATCTGTGAGCATCTCTGGTAGGTGTTCAGCTAAGCATATATTTTTCTCCTGGTTACACATCCCAAACCATTTTTAAAATAACTTCCTTTTAAATGCAATTCGTGGCAGACGACAGAGAAAGAAGTCCTGACTGCACAGTGAAGAAGAATCAGAAATCGAAAACGTAAACATCATGACTGTTACCTCACTCAAAATTAAACAAGACTAAATGCAATGTTCTAAAATGTTTTTGTTACAGATATTTTTGGCAGATAAGGAAAGCTTACAGATCTGCTATCTTCATGACAACTGACAGAAGAAAGTCAGAGAAAAGTACAGAAAAAAAAGTCCCTTTTAAAGAAAAGTAAAGAAAAATCTGGACTGTATACAGGATAACTGGACAGTAAATCTAGACAGTTTAGTTCTAATTCTCCCAATGCATTTGTGAGTCTGGGTGTTAATGGAAGGGGAAAAAAGGAAACTGTATCTTTCTAATAGAGCTTTTTCATGCAGTATTCTACACTTCAAGAAAAAAAGGAAAGAAGAAATAAGATAACATTGACTTCCTTAAGTTGAACTTAAAAGTATTTTCCCTTCTTTTCTCTTTCAGCATTTGAAAAATCATCTGTCATTTATTTGTTTGATATTCACTCAAGGGACTCAAGAAAAGACACAGAGATTTTTTTGTCGCTGAAATTCCACCACTATCATTTTTCAGAGACATATTATGTAAATAAAACTACATTTGCAATAGTCCTAAATTGAAGAAACCATCCCCTAGCAAGTAATAAGTTAGATACAGAAAAAATATAGCCACTCCGAAATTATTATCTCTAAGACAAATAACAGATTGCACAATGTTTTATTGTGTGCCAAGAACGTTTTCAGTTAACAATTTCACTTGAAAAAATAGATCACATACTTGTAAAATCATACCCAGCATTGACTTCATAAGGCATGTGGCTTTAGAGTGCTTTTTACAATTATTAATTCTATTAGTCAACTAGCAGGCGGGCTAATGCAATTGTCTTAGAAGATGCACGGAAGACACAGAAGACATTTTGAGAGCTGATCTGTATATCTGCAAAACAAAACAAAAAAAAAAGGTTTTCCTTCCTAAATTATGCATTCAAAATATGGTTTTTACTTAAAAACATTATTATACCTATTGTACATTCCCATGCATCTATTACTGGGCACTATACAAATAGAGTCTGCTGTTCTCTATTTCCCTCAAACATGAGAAATCCCATAGCTCTCTTCTCCTCAGACACACGTGCTCTTGTACACACACGCACTCACACTAAAAGACAAAAAATATTTCAGAGGTAATGTTCACAAAACATAAAGCCTAAAACAAGTTTAAAGTAACTGTTGAAAATGACCTGTAGAAAGTGTCTTAAAAATTCCCATGCATCATCATGGGACTGGCCTAATGGGACAGTTAATGGCCTCTAAACAACTGGTTCCATCACCAGCTGTAAGTTAATCTCTGCTGGCTGCCTTGTGTTCCACTTGAAACAAAATTAGTGGTGTTACTTTTGTTGTTAGCAGGAAACTTCCCACATCTCTAAAATGCCACTGCAACAGTAAGCACATTTGTTGGGTGCTAGTAAGGAAGCCAAGTGAAGAACAGTCTTTGGGAGTGAACTACCTTTTCATCGCTGACAACAGTGAAGTGCCCAAAATAAAAGAATTACTAGGTCCGATGTGAATGAAAGGACTTCTCGAGCTGAGGGAATTTTGGACAAGGCCCAAGTTGCAGTACTTGTCTTTGGGCTCTGTAATCCAGGGGTTTGTATCTTACTTTCCTTACACTGAAATTACCTTTAAACCACATGGGGTTGGGGGTTTTTTTAGCTGATATCATTACTCACAGCTATTTTAAAGTAGAAATAATAATAATAGCTATACATACTTTCCCTCAAAAACAGCCAAGGCTATTCTATGTGGTTTATACATCTGCAAGATACAGACTTTTCTGTTCAACAATCACTCACATCAGTTTATCCCTGGACACAAAAACGTCTGCTAAAATCATTTTGTAATTCAGGATAACGAATTACCATAGTGACTCCGGTACTTTGAAAAAAAAAAAAAAAGGAAAAGAAAAAACAAATTCTGGTAATCAATAGTTTCTTAAGAGTGGTGAAGATAATGGCTAATTACCTGCTGATCACCAGCTCCCCAGCGGGTCACTGTTGTTGCTCATTACTTTTACTGAATGTGATGGCTTGTCATCAAAGCCTTTTGCAATAGAATGGATGCTGCCTGGTGCTTGTGCTGCAGTTTTAGGGCAGATCTTAGTCATATGCTCTTTTTAACAGAATAATCCATCTAGAAATATGTTTGAATTTTATGAGATGCCACTGACTAATCTTTGTACAAGTAGATGCACAAGCAGATGAAGAGCAAACTGAGTCAAGGGTATATGAAGACCGTGATATTATCAGTCAATACGCTGCAGCAACAAAAAGTTAAATGAAAATACACATTTATATTCAAGAGGCTCAAGTAGGACATCTTTGTTAAAGGATCACAAAATTAATACTTTTACACTCATATATATTACACACCCACACAAAGACATATAATGCACATACAGCACTTGAACATCAATCATTTTCCCAGAATAATGCAGAAAAAAATCATTAACTCTCAGTGTCTCAGCTTAATATATGTGTAATACTTACCTATCTCACAGGAGTGTTGTGAGGCTTAATTAATTAGTGACTGTAAAGCACTTTGTGATCCTCTAATGAAAGGTGCTACATAGCATAAAGTATTATTAAAATCATTAGGACCACAAAAAAGCCCTGTGGAATTCCAGCCTACACTGTCTGTTGGGGTTGGGAGTGATCTTATTATTAAAAGTAGACCATCAGACTAATTTTCATAATTTTTCCAAGATTTTTTCCCCTCTTTGCTGTTGTGATAGCATGTTAGTAGCTAGAAATTTAATCTTTATCATCTTAATAACATACACTCATGTAGTTTGTTACTGCAGGGCTAGAGAAGAGAGCAGGGCTTTTGGCATTCATCTGGCTTTCCCTTTTAAGAAAAAAAAAAAAAAAATTGAGAGACATATTTTGACACCTTCCCACACTCCACCCCAGCAGGACAGCTGATCATGTGAGATCGCAGGATACTTGCTATAGCTGTATGGGAAAATAATGCTGTGGTTTTAATTTCTCTCCTTTTTAGACTTCTTTTCCTTTCACACAAAAAAAAAAAAAAAAGACGAAAAACAGAAAAAAAAAAACACATGACACAAAACAAAACCCAGTTTATTACACATAAATAGACTACAAAGACTGTCTGCTGTGCTTCTTATAAAAAGCCCCTAAGTGTTCAAAGTGCCGGCTTCTAGCAAGCACATAAAGTCCTAATCAATCTGGAGCCTCCTCCCTACCCTCCATACAACAATCGAGCAGCTGTAAGGCACACGAGCTCCGAAGCCGGAAAGCTCGTGTTTTGAGAGACTGAATTTCTGGGAAAGTGTCTCAGCGGCGGGCTCCGTCCCTCGGGAGCCACCCGGCACCCAGCCCTCCTCGGCACCCTGTCCCGCCGGGCTGGCCCAGACCTGTGCCGAGCACAACCAGAAAGTTAACAAGCTCATTAGTACAGCCCACAGTTCAAAGACCTGCCATGTTTTCTAATTCAAACGTTTTCAAAAAAAAAAAAAAAAA
>VZRR01012423.1:504995-517519 GCA_013398015.1 Oreocharis arfaki
AAAATTTGGCAAGGGTTTCCAGACACAAGTTACATAGGTAAGAGAGGGCAACCAAGGGCAACCGGAGTTGAGCCCACATACATCAAAGCAGACTCTGGCTTTGGGTACCTATCCAAACTGAGCCTTCAAAGGTTCTGATGTTGCCCTATGGTTTAGCTTGAATCTTGTCTAAGCTTGTTCAGGAGAACCCACATTCAGAAGTATGGAAGAAGGGAAAAAGAACACACATTTTCCAAACTGTGATTGCAAAACAAAACAAAAAAATGTAAATCTACCTGCTGCAGGGTAATACTAGTAAGCGTGGCTAGCTATTGTTGCTCCATGCTTTTCAATTTCCATATATTAGCATTCATTGCTGACATTATTAAATCCGAAGTTATTTGGATGCTTTGATCAGCAAATTGAATCTTGAGTCTATATATGATGTACCTATATTCACGTAAAGTTTACAAAACTATTATATTTCCCTCTTCCAACTTTTTCCCCCACATGCTGTGAGTTTCCATATATCCCACAGCCATACATTCCAAACACAGACTATTTTATTTAGTAATTTATTCAAGAATTTAGATAAAAAGAAAAGGAATGGAAATTGTTTGGCAATCGCTATATAAACATCTCCTATACGTTTGGGTTGAATCATCGAGTAAACTCTCATCTTGACATGCCTGTGACAGATAAAACTTTCAACACCAGTATGCCCTCTTGACTTGGAGATCAGGATACAGGGGATCTGTATTACAAAACCTCTTTTACCCTTTATGGCTATCACAAAAATTAAAATCACATTAAACATAAGCAAGTCAGAATTTTGGCACTATTTTTCCACTCGGCACAAATAACCCCACTCTCCATTGTGAATGGGGGAGAAACAACAGCAGTGGCAACCACAACAAAAGAGTGGATTGTGTGTTCCCTACACAAAACAGAAAGCTGTGCCTATTCAAGAAATCTTGGCCATTTGTCAGAAATTACAGAACTGATGTTGCAGCCCAATATTAGCTCCAGCCAATGCAGTAGTGAATTACCTTGCCTTTGGAATCATCCCTGTTAACAAGGAAAGAATCTCTTGCAGCACATATCATATGGCCCTCATGCAGACTGAGAAACAGAGCCACTTTCTTGAAAAAAAACAAAGTAAAATACATTAAAAAAAAAGACCAAAGTGAATGCAAATGGATTCACTCTGAGTGGTTTGTCTATTATTTGCCCTTTTTATCTCTTATTTTTCTTTTGAAGCTGAGAAATTAAGTGAAATGCTGATGAGAAAGCTAGTTTTACAGCGCTTCCACCTTAATAATTTGTTATGAAATGGCTTTAAAACAGCAGCATTTTTCGGATAGTCATAAGAATTGAGTACACGCATTCACTGAGGAGTATGATTTCTGTTTTACCCATTTCAATTCTGGTCGGAAAAGGAGGGAAGGAGGGCACGGAATAAGAAGACTCCTTGATACTCTGCTGATGTGGCTTTGCAGCAGCTTCATGAGTGCTGGCAATCCTTTAAAATTGGCAAGGGGTGCCAGCGCCAGCCTGCTGACTGCTGGATGAATATATATAGTGCAAATAATGCTGTTCTTGAATCAGTTTTTCCCAAACTCCCACATAAACTTTCCATGGGAAAATCTCATAATGCCTGCATAAGTGATTTTATGAATCTAGCTTTCAGCTTTTGATAGAAGATTTCTTATGCTACTGGCTTTGATTCTTTATTGCACAAAGGGGTGGTGCCAAAAGCCCTCACATTAGCCTGGACCATACAGACATCAGAAACTTAATTTAAACATCGGTAATCTGCCAGGATCATAAAACACATAAAAAAGAGGGTTTTTTTTTTTCCCTGAAAGGTAAATATGTAATTTCAGAAACACAAGTACAACATAGGTGGCAGAATCTGCACGCAGCAACATATAGACAGAAACTAAAACTACCAATGAGAGTAGAAATCTTCAGTCTACAAAGAGAAGTGAACAGTTGTTTTAATCCTATTGAAGATATATTTTGAAATAAGTTGGGCACTGTATCTCTTTTCCAGCAATAACGCACCTAAATATTCCTTAAAAAAATATATAACTACTTTTCTAAAAAGTTACAGAGAGGTTCAACCATAGATTACACTAATATTTCCATTCTCAGAAACCCCTTGTATGCAAGCAAGTCTTACCACATTGCTCTTGTCTTCCTCCTCAGATGCCTTCATGCCACCTCAATTCCCAATTTGGTACCTCAACAGTTTTAAGAAATATCCGGCAATCATGTTGAGCTTATTTGCTGCACTGGGATGTATCCCACAAAAAGTGAAAGCTTTTGCTGTGATTTCACTTATGAAGAAAGCAACTATTAAAGCAACTTCTGGGTTCACTGGCATTCTGGAGTCTAAAAAAAGTCCCAAAACTACTTTCAGAGGCTACAACAGCACCTTCTTTGAAGTAATGTTGCAACTTGTGCAAAGGAATTTGGGATGTACCTGAGATCTGAAGGTGCGGGCTACAAATTAACACAGCCAATTAGGTGGAGAAGCTGAGAGTCCAACACGGATGGGGTGAGATAACCACATCACATTAACTGAATAAAAGGACTGCCAAATGTGAGCCAGTTGGCTGAGTATAGATCATGTCATTCTGCTCAGCTAGCTGCTGCCCATCAATAATCTGTTGCTGTTTGCTCTCCCCATGACAATCAATCCAAGCTAGGGCTGCTTCTAATTTTCCAGTCTAGGAATAGCTTCAGAACATCCACAACTGTTTTTTCAAATAACTCAAGAGATAAATGTTTCATCCACATATCGGCGTGCAAATACTTCCCAAAATGGGACTAGTCAAGAGTAAATAATTAGTCCTGTAACAGTTTTATCTGATAAACAAGAAGACATAAGGCTGAAAAAGTGATCTTTGTACCATTAACAGTCAGGAGAGAATCCAACTTCTAAAATTACTTGATTAACTGATACAGGACCCAAAAACTGTGACAATTCTGTAAAGAATGTTTCACAATAGATGCAGTCATTTTTTAGGGATTAGTATTAGCTATAAATTTCTTACCCCCTGAAATCTGGTACAACCAGATTTATACTGCAAAGATGTCTTCCTTTGAAGAAGACAGAGATGAAATCAGAGCCAATTAAATTTAAGCATCTCTTAAACAATTCTTTTGTTAAGCAGTATGCATTGAAAGAATAAGAATACATGAGAGAAATTAGAAATTATCTTCATAATTTGGCCATGGCTTCTCTTCTTGTGAGTAATGAGAACAGCCCAAGATCACAGATAAAAACCTTAATGTCACAAGAAATTCATACAACCATTTGTATGTAGATAACAAGATGAGCATATATATGCATACATGACCTAAAGAACAGAGACTGCATTAAACCAATGTATTTGTGAAGTAGATGATACTTGGGTCTTCTCCAGCATCAAAATCTACTGATTAAACCAAACATAGACTTCAGTCTCCCTTTCTAAAAAAATAACCTCGTTATCATTGAATCCTGTATCATCTTGATAGGCCTTGGCCTATTAATAGAAAAATAATTACTCTTTATGACTCCCAGATCTAAAGCAGCAATTTGATTTCCCATCTTATTACACCCTAAGTTGTTGCAGCTCTAGATCTCCTTTGCGTCTGAAACAAAAATACCCAACAGCTCCGCTCATAACCCTCACACTTCATTCGTCCGCAGCGGAACCTACACATTGTTCCCATTTTGCCTGCTCACAAGATGGCACGCTTGTCTCACACCAACTGCACAAATAAGCCTCTAATACACTCACAGCATTAAGGATAATTAAAGGTTAGGCACGGAGGTGGCAGCAACATGCTTCCACACCACCAACAGCACCGGCGGGGCTGCAGGTCTGTCTGCCTGTGCTGTGCTGCCTGAAACACGATGGAGGCACTGACCTGCTGCTTCTCTCTTCCTGAGCTCAGACGTGGGAAACAGTGGGGGCTTCGAAGCTGCAAAGCCCAGAAGAAAAAAACATGGCTCCTTAAGCCCAACTGAACTTTATCTATGTACAACTCTAATGACCTCAGATCTAAAGGGAACTTGTGTAATTCACAAGTAAGCTGTAATCTGGACAACACACACACACTTGATTAGACTCTAAAATTATTGAAAATTACCATCTCCCTTGCGTCCTTCTAATAGCTTGACATATCCATGCCTAATGTCTCATTATGTTTCAGTTTGAATCATGACTGTAAATAACTGGAAATACTAAAGAAAAATGAGACGTAAGATTTGGGTAAAAAAAATGAGGATGCATGAGAGACCGGAATTTAGAAACTTTATGAAAATATTAAAATCAGCAATGGAAACATATAAACTGAGAAATGGCAAGTCGTCTAGAGGTAGTGGAATAAAGACCCCACGGTTCACTCATCACAGGTAGAGTCAGAATTCGTACAAATTTAAAGAAATGTCCTTTTTTCTTTTTTTCTTTAAAGAGAGATGTAGGTAACAGAAACAAGAGGAACATAGGAATATTACTGTAACTGTTGATTTCATGCACATTCACTATGAAAGACCTACCCAAACAGAAAAGATACCACCTTTTATTTCAACTGCAGCAAGTCGGGGACTTTTGTTTACATGGCAGGCAAGTACACATATTTAATTGTGCACACAGGCCCTTCACGTTAACCTGTGGCCTTTATACAGGTAACCAGCTGCTAATCATTTTCTGCAGATCCCTGCCTTTTGCTCTGAATTCACAACATCACAAGACAATTTGATCTTTGAACCCAGCAAAAATGAAATACATCTTAGGCTGTACTGGAACTGGCCTGTGAACAGTGTAACTGGGGTTCAAGAAGTGAGGAAGTGTCAATGGTTTAGGCATCAAGATGAGCAAAAGGAAGACCATGTGCAAGCTCACACTGCCATAGCAATGCTGTGCAAGCTGGAAACAGTGAAGCCACATGAAAGAACCAGGCACTTCTCAGTACCAGTTAAACTGCTTCCTGTAATTATATATATACAAAGGTTAAAGCAAGAAAATTATTACAATGCACTGATAGAAAACGAATTCTCAAATATTCAAACAGTCTAACAGCATAAGATACTGTGGCAACACACAGCATTTCTGAAGCAGACAGCCTGGCACTTTATTTTCTTCGCTACATGACAAAAATCCAAAATCAGATCATGGGTGCATCCCAGCTGTGGGATACTCTTCTGCAGCTCCCAGCTCCAAATGCTCACCCTGGCAACATCCCGACTACATGTCAGAAAATCTGGTTTGGCACCATTCTCCTAAGCATTTTGTACTCCATCAGTAGAAACTCATGAGAGCAGACAAAGCGCAACATGCACCATGAAGCAGATCAGGATTGCAGTGTCTGGTCTGCAGGAGAGAACCAGCAACTGCTCAGTGCTGGCTTATGCTTCCTACAAGCACTCCAGCTTTCAGCAACATTAACGAGACTTTCTGATCTAGTTTATAAAGCCATTTTTTCATTACTATTTCTTTTTTTTTTCTTCTCCTTAAATACTATAGTGGATGATTAAAAATAGGAGAGGCAGACCTATGGGTGGGCAAGTAACTGTGGACTGGGAAATGTCTCTTAATTTCCTTTGTGTCCTCAGAAAATCAACAGTATAAAATAATCACCTCCCACTCCAAAACAGCCATATCATGCTGTTTTTGTAAAGCCCATCAAGAAGTGAGCCTGGTCTTGAGGCCAAAAGACAAGGCAGAGACTGAAAGTCTTCTACACTATTCTCAAGTCACTTCTTTCCATTTGAACTAGTCCATCAAGGTCTAAAAGTCTCATTTCAAACAGCTGCATCACAGATGAGCTAACAAGACAAATACTCAAGTGTGTTTATACAGAAAATACTAAGGAAACTGAACGATAACAGAAGTTCTGTGGTATCTTCAATCTAGAGAAGTACAGAGATATCATACAGAAAACTACTGAAAATTGTATTGAAAGTGGGAATGAAAACTAGTAGGGAAGAGTGCAAGCTCTGTGAAAATAACAATCCCTCACACTTTACTAACTGTGATTGAAGAATGAAAAAGAGAAAGAAAAAAACACAGTAGTTGACAACAAATATAAACCAGTCCAAACAGCACTTTAAAAGGCCTTATGTCTCAGGCAAAATTCTGAGCAGAAACAGGTAAGTAATGATGTCACAGATGATACTGCATTAAGAAAATAATTTTGAAATGTTCAAGAAAGATTAATTTTAATGAAAATTAATGAAGCTATGGAAGATGTAAGTCTTCTCTTTATGAACATGTGAAGTGCAGCTCATTTAGACTAGAAACACAATTGCTAGCAGCAGGTAAACATGAGGGAGGGAAAAGCTTAGGATCCAGTTGGCATAAGAACAAATAGACAAGCCATGATTAACTTTGGGCTGAAAATGAGAAGGAAGGGTTTTAACTGACAAAGCAGTGAGGCTATGAAACATCCTTCCACCAGACGCTGTCAAGGCAAAAAAAAAACTCTACCTAATTTTAGGATAAAGGTGGGTCACTTCATAAAAAGGATTACATACTGTGGTTGATGTTCAAAGAGCTACCCATTGCTCACAATTCCCACAGAACTTCAGGACAACACACACAAATAGATTTTCCAGGGTATGCACAGCCTTACCACTATTCCTTAAGAATATACATGCCAAGGGCACTGTTTCCTCAAAAGCAGTTTGGGGTGAAAGTTACTCTTTGTCTCTATCATTTTTAAAAAAATATTTTTATTTTCATAGTGACCTTCTGCATTCCCTTTAAGGCCAATAATTTTTAAAACACACTATCTTCTGCCTTCAAACTAAATACAAGACATGTATTACTTGGGCAGCAGGAATTAACTGTAACATTACAAGCCTTTTGTGAAAAAAACCATCCTTTCCATCTATTGTCTTACTAGTCATTTATATGTCTGACTGCCATACTTCAAGCAGGCATTGTACATTCTTTTTGTATTCTGAAGACAGATTAGTTATTAAAAATGCAATGCGAAGACAATTCTTGAGCCCTCTATGTAGGTTTCACAAAAGACACACCCAGAGTTGTCAATATTGCTTTGCCAGAAGAATCTAAAAGTGGGGAAAAAAATACAGGTAAAGTTATTTTCAGTAAATTGTGCACAAAGACTAAGTTAGCAGTCGACAGACAAAATCTGTAGAGATCTGGTATCTAATCTGATAGACTGAGTTCAGGCATTTTGAGACTACACCTTGCTGCTCATCCAAAAAAAATTTTTTTTCTTTTGGTAACACAAAACATAACAATTCTGCATGTTACAGTTTTCAACTGAACTTAATCTCTCTGGATGAAACTAAACAGGTAATGGGTGATACCTGCTGCTTTTTACTGAAGAAAATAAACCTTTTGCTCCAATTCAATGCGAAAAGAATACTACCCATTTCCCTGCTCCTTCTTGAAGCTAGATCTCTCTAGATTGTTGCAACACTCTGTTCTCACATAATCCACAATGCCAAAACAGAGACGGCTACAAAGAGAAGCCTGATGTGGTAAAACTGACCAATGCAACTCTTAGAATTCCTAAAAAGCTTTCCATGGGGTTCATTTGGGCCTGACCAACCTTCACATATTATTTTGGTTTAGCTGTGTAAACATCAGGGCATTTGTTCCAAGTTTCTTCTTTTTCCATACTAGCACAATACATTACTATTGGTTTTTTTGGTTTTTTTACTTCCTGCTGCACTGAAATGCATTTAAACATTTATTTATTTATGGTACATACTGTCTGCTAGAACCAGGATTCTTGGATAATCCTTGATCTGGCAGTCCTTTCCAGCATTTTGTTTCTGAATGACATAACACATGAAGGTCTTTTTCCCCTCTAAATATATTGGTGTTTTTGCTTCTGCTTGTGAAAAAAATGCAAAGACTTAAGATTTCCACCACTATGGACACAGAGCAGAGGGTAACCCTGACAAAGTTCAAAGGAAAACTTGGTTACATTTCTCATCAGGAGCAGAGCTGTCACCGAGTCAAGGAGAGCATGCCACGGGCAGATCCAGGAGCCAGAATCCAAATGTGTGATTTTACACGGGCTTAAGGCCTACTGGGCCTGAAGGGGCCCTGCCCATCCCTTCACCGCCATCTGCGGGCCCAGGCCCTGCCCTGAGCCTGCAGCCACACTGGCCAACAATGCCCTCTCGCACTCCGGGGCTGGCAGGGGGCGGGGCACACTCTGCCTTTCAGTGGCAACTCGGGCTTGGATTAAAAGAGCTCACTTCTCTGGACAGCCCAGCTCCCCTCCCCTTCTCTGCCTTTGCAGACTCAACCAGCACTGGAACTAGCGCTAGTCCCACACAAGCCAGCAAAGGGTCACACACACGCGAAAAGCCTCCAAACCAAAGCAGTACCTACTCCTCGCCCAGAAGGATGACAGGGCTGGTCACCATACTGAAGGCCCTGGGCCAGGGGTCACACTCCTGGCCTGGCTTGCGGCTTACGCACACCTGCAGCCCGCCTTGCCAGCACACAGGGAACACAAAGCCACCCCTGACAGTGCAGGGGAACAAAAATAAGCCAGGCCTTGAAAGAAGGAATGGTTAAAATGTCTTTTTTAAAGAAGAGAGAGTGGGGAAAAAAAGATTTCAGGAGAAAATAATCTTTATCTGGCAGGAAATATAAGTGCTGTCTTCAGAAAAGTCAAATCATTATTGCAAGCAAACTGATTCATTAAGTAACATGCAGAGGAGGATTATAATGCCCTCCTTGTCATTAAAATGCTTTGAAACTATACTTCTGTCAGCTATGCTAATGATACTCAGCTTTTATATTACACAGCAGAAGCTATGCTCTGGCTAGAATTTGGTGCGCTGTGTTACACAGGAGTTCACATTAGAAAAGCAGTTATTAGTTCACATTGACTATAAACATGTTTAAAATGCACAGAAAAGCAACCACACCATACAGAAACCAGATGGCAGGGTGATGAACTGGTCCACACCAAGAGGTACATTCCCCTTACACCCAGAAACCTCCTTTTCTAAGTGAGAATCATATCCTTGGCATATTTTCCTCCAAAATAAAAAGACTGCTTGAATGCTGGAGGTCTAATCAACTTTTTATTTCCTTATGTCCACATCTGAATACTTAAGAAGAGCACTATTAGAAATAAACTATCCATTTATATTTACCTTTTTACCCGGTAGAAAGGAGTTTTATTTCACTGAAATAAGGGTCAGGCATATTTTGATGACTTTATGTAAGCCCTTATTAAATATAGAAAAATTCAGGCTCCAAAACCCAGTGGAATTGGCACAATCAAATTTCTATGTGATTTATCAGCTTTACTGTCACAGTAACTAACTTGGTGCATTTCTCTGCTTGGTTCTCCCTGTAAGCTGTCAGGAGAAGTCACTCTATCAAACAGAAATGTAACACTATTTTTATTGCTTATCTCTTTTTCCTTGGGTTACATCAGTAAGTCATCTCCCTCTGTCAACTTGACAAGAGTCTTTTTGGTGTTGACCTTAAAAGGACACAGCTGTGACAACTTTGGTTGGGTTGTTTTTTTTTTTTTTTCCTGTTAATAGTTCTCAGCTGAATACTTGTTCTTGATAGTCCACGATCTTCATCTGGCACTGTTTTATACCCTGTGAGTAGACTGAGCACAAAGCATTAGACACTGAGCCCCATAGTATCTTCCAGCCTTTATCATAAGAGGCATTGGGAAAGTCAAAGGTAGATACTTATTTGAGCAAAGCCATGATTAATTACAAGAGGTCTTCTAGATTTGATCTTATTTTCTTAATGCTCTGTAATTAATTAATATAAACGTACATCCTTATTTCCACAGCCTTTGCTGAAGATATTAAGAACTCCAATCCCTGGACTCAATCCCCCCTGGCATTTTCTCTCATGTTACATAAGTAACTGTGGCTGGCTCTCTCCAAGTCCCAGCATTCGAAGATCAGGATGAAAAATCTGCTCAGGATTTTAGACTAAAGAAGGAAGAATATACCATAAACTACATACTGTGAACTTGTGTTCAATACCCCAGCAAGGAGATATTTTGAAAATAAAAAAATATTTAGGTAATCTGAAAACAACACTTCTGTTTCTGCCATGCACCATGCAATAAATGCAATACATTACTGATTTAAAGAAATAATAATATGATTTTGTGCCAAATACCTCAGAAAGTAAAGATAAACAAGTACACAACGTATTTCAAATTCATTCCACTATTTGCACTGATGGTAACTTACAAGAATACAGACTTTAATCTCAGCAATTTACACATCGCTAATTTTAATTGTGACTTAAACTGGCAGGCCAGAAACATCAACATACACATACAATGAGGCTAAAAGAAATTACATATGTTTTCACTGTATTTCTGAAAAGTGAGAGCTCAGAAAATAATTATCAAAATGTAGTAATTTTATCAAAAGAAGGAGTCTCTCTGGATAGTGACTTGTGTATGTTGTATCTATATGCTCTTAATCAAGATGTTACACAGCTCAACATTGTCTTTTGTGTTTACACACGGGTTTATGTTGATACATAGTAGAGATTTCATTGCATGTTTCCTATTTACTAGATAAGAAAGTTTCTTTATGGTTTATGAAAGCTGGAATTATATTAAGAATCATTAAAAATCTCTTTAAAGTATTGCTCGTCAGTTCAATAGTGCCTGAGGTATGCAGAAATGGAAAAAAAACCCCACATTTACAAAACCTGTCTTGCATTAAAAACTAATTTAAACAAAGAATTACACGTGAGTTGTTCACTGTGCATTGTTCATCCAACTGTTTTGGTTTATCACATCTAGAGGTAACAAAGCTCATCATCTCACACTTTATTTTCATCTATAGAATAGAAAAAGAAAAGTTTTATGTTATTTTTTTTGGTTGTTTGTTTCTGGTAATCTTAGTTTTGAAAGTGAGAGTCACTGAGCAGAATGTAAAATGGAGAAAATAGTGTCACTGCACCAGCATAGGAAGCCTCCAGCAGATGCCAATTCGATCACTTCCACAAACTGGTCCCAAAATGCTTAGATAGCCATTTCCGCCAGGATTGTGGTGTGACACTACTTAAAACTTTGGCAGCAAATAGGTAAATATACGCAATCAAACAGTACACAAAGCTGTGTAGGCTTAGACCTTAACACCAATCAAAATCTGAAAATCTTATTTTTAAAAGGTATATATTTGTCTTCTTTTAAATATGGGTTTCTCTATTTTTAAGAAAACCTTTTTTTTCCTTAAGCATTAATTATTGTGTACCTTGGTTATTCATATTAGATTAGTTAGGAGTCCAGAGACTGTTTTAATATATAATGCAGTAGTTTCATATAACATCTTTCGGGATAGAAATATGCTTTAATATACTATAAATTAAAAATCAAACCACATACATGATGCTACCAGTTTTGCTATGCTCCTGCAAGTATCTGCAACATCAGACTATTATGCGCAAGATGATCACAGAAGAGAAAAACCTAACTGGCAGAAGTCTCAATGGGCTTAAACCAGAACAAAAAAACTGTACTTAATTTAGAAGCTGAAAGTCTGTCTGTAGTTTGGCACATACAGCACATCACACCATGTAATTTTATAAAAATCAAATAACTTTGCAAATCACTTCAAGTATTTCTCTTCTCATTGGTTTTAATCATGTTTGAAAGGACAGAAAAAAAAATTACAGGATGAAATGAAAGCAAAATGTAATGATCTAGGACTCTTAATTCTCCTGAATGAACATTCCTAAATTTTTGGATCATGGACCACTGTCAAACTTCAAACATAACAGGGAACCAATATGCAGCCTTCACACCAAACTTTTAATTAAAACCCCTAAATGGATGACATGATACTGCAGATCAGTATCATACCATGATTACATATGTCTGCAGACCACAATCTAGAAACAAATATATTAAAGGATTAATTTTCCAAAAGGGAATGCTAGTGTCTGGGCTTCTTAACATACTTATTTTATATATTGAGATATTACACAGTATCTGAGCATGCAAAATCTTAAGACCTCCACTCTATGGGTTTTTAGTAGTACAAGTGTACTACCAATTTAAGACAAGATTTTTTAATGAAATATCAAGTCAATTCCAAGATGATTAAATGAAAAATAGTATTTATCCTAGTATCTCCCTTTCAATCTAGACTGTGGGGTTTTGAGGGTTTTTTCCTATGCAAAATGACAGGACTCACACCATCCTTATAATAAAGCACTCATAAAATGTGGACAACAAAGTTATTTCCAAAGACATCCCTGAAAAGGCCAGCCTATGAACAGCAAAAGCTGTACTTGCTTCAGGCTTATCACTACAGAATGCAGAATACAATTTTGGAATTTATGTATATATACAAACACATATAATATTTTTATATATATAGTATAAAACAAAACGTTGTTTTATGTATATATGTGTATATAAAAGCATTCAGAAGGAAGGACAAAAACAAAAAGAGACTATACCCATTCTAATGGCTTAATCTAAGTTTATTGGGGAACGGGCGGGGGAGGAGAGGGAGAGAGGGATAGAGAGAGCGGGAGAGAGAGAGAGGG
>VZRR01012423.1:518320-537499 GCA_013398015.1 Oreocharis arfaki
TTTTTTAAATTTGTCTTTCATTACCAAACTGCTTCAAAAACACACAAAAGGGTTTCTGTGCGGGGAACTGGCTCCCCCAGCCCTCCGCAGAGCCCCAGACAGAGCAGAGCAGCACCTCCACGCTCCGCCGAGGACGGCTTCCTCTGGGCCTGGGATGGAAAAGCCCTGGCAGAGACCAGCCCACCGAGCTGCCAACGCCCAGCGGAGGGTCCCGTAACTCCCACCCCGGCAGGTCGGGGGAGGCAGCGCTGGGCTGGGCAGGACCGGGCCGGGGACGGCTGTGCTGGGCCCCCGCCCGCCGCGGGGACGCGTCCTCCGGGCAAGAGCATGTCCCGTCCCACGGGGATCCAGGTCAAATAAGCCGTGTTGGGCCCTGCTGCCCCTATCAGCCACGTTCCCCTGGTCAAGATAAAGGCAGGAGCGATCTCCGTATTTTTAATGCAAATGAGATGCAGCCCGCAGGCTCTCAGCAAATTGCCAATGCTTTGGGGATGCCCTTGCTCTTTAGCTTTGTTTCCACATGTGCTGAAAGTTGATGAGTGCTGCTTGTGTTTTTCTTCCCTCCACCAAAGGACACAGCACAAATATAGGAAGTAGGAAAACCGATGTCCAGTAGCACTTACAGACCAGATGGCCGCTCCAGCATCTTCAGGTGTATCAGTAGTTCTACCAGTGCCATTTCACTGGTATTTCTTCTGAAATTCGTGTTGAATAATTGTAACTCAGAGCCAGAGTATCTCTGAGCAAAAGGAGAATATACTGCATTTTTGGAGTTACCATCTCTGCATTCACGTTTTAAGCAGAACTATATGATCCTTATACATTTGAGGGAAATGATTTCAGCAAAGAAGGTCTACTTGTGTTTATAAACCAGGGCCATTTTACATGCTGCAAAAGTATTACATGATGGCAAATGAAAGAAGGTTCCATTGCCTTAGTATGAACTCACCACAGGTGTGCTTAAAACAGATACTAAAGACATGATTCACTGCAGTAAAGACACCCCAAACAACTATTTAAAGTGATTCAAAATACAACATTTGGGGGTGGGGAGGTGATGATACAGTGCACCTACTTCTTCCCCCCCCCCCCAAGAAAATACAAGCTCCAATAATAATAACAATGACAAATAAAAAATAATTATAATGGCACATATTTATACTTTATGCAGAAATACAGCAGGGTTCTTAAGATTAGTCTCGCTTTCAGTTTCACTCAGCACTGAACCAGTCAGCTTTGCGTTAAAGAGGTGTGGAGTGTTACTTACAAGTTATACAAAGTACATCGCCATGTTAAAGAAAAACAGAAAAAAAACTATCATAGCCTATACAGGAAAATGATGGCTAAAACAGAAGATACAATTCTCACACACCACTCAACACATCTTTTCCTCCCCAAATGTACAACAGACATAGGAACAGGAGCTTCAGATACTTACTAAACTTATGCAGAGAAATAAATGGATATCAGTTGCATGACTTAAAAAGCCAGAGGAAAAAGAAGGAGCAAATTTTTCATGGAAGCCTTGAATCATACAAGCTGCTCATTTGCCTCATTCATGTCCTCCTCCTTTCACTGCACTTCAATGTGAAGAAGGCAGCCTTAGCAATATTCATCTTAGAAATCCGAAACATTGAAGAGACCACACCGCAGGAACAGATCTGCTCCACATGCACTGACGTACCTCCTCAACATCTGAAAGAAATTCCAGCTCCAGTCAACCCATAGGAGACATGTTGCCTGACTGTACCTTGATGATATTGTTTATGAAGATGGTGATTTACACACTCATAATGATTTAAGCAGCTACTTTGCATACATTACAGAGAGAACCTGAAACATGTGACCTGCTTCACAGGGCAGGATTATACCTCTGTTCTTGTTGTGTCATGTGCAACCACATTATTTAGTAGTTAAAGGCAAGCGAGCACTCTGGTATTCTATTGCCCTCACCATGCATGCAGCGCGAGAGTTTCAGCATGCCTTTGAAACCAAAGGTGAGCCTCCCAACTTCTAAAGATAGACAGTTAAATAAATGATATAATTGTCAAAGGGGCTCAGTCAAACCTACCACATGGTTCTGCCCACTCAGGATTATGACGTTTGCTGGCAGACTTTTTAGGACAGGAAATCTCTCATGGTGTTAATAAATTTGTAACAATGATCATATTCTTAGGGACTACTCCAATACAAACTTTCATTAGCACTCATACCACCTCTCACAAAGCACTGAGAACGTATGCGTGATTATCATCAGCTAGGAATAAACAATAAGAACTTAAATCCTTTTTTCTGAGGTTGTTCTCAAGAAAAAGATAAAAGCTTTTCAGAAAAATGGAAACTAACATTCGAAAAACGGCTAGACCCTGCCCCTCAGCTCCTTCATAATTTTCAGCTGTTTTTATTGATCCATACACTTCTTATGCACAACTTCATTACTGCTTTGATAATTAAAAGATAATTAAATACAAGACAGAGCATGTATCATGCTGGGGAATCATTTAGCAAGTGAACTGTTGTGCTGAAAAGTGGAATTCTTTCTGTCACTCACGATGCAGTGATACATCAGTAACAGACGCCACGGGAGCTATTTTGGGGATGATCCAGTGGCTTACCGGAGCCACGGAAGACAGCAGCAAAGCATAAGGTTTAGAATTCAAGGGAACTCCTCCCACAAGGGCCTTCACCTTTGCAAACACATAAAACAAGAGCACATTCACACAGGTTTACATCAACTTCAGAGCAAGTCCAGCATTTCCCATATAATATGTAATAAAAGATGTCAAAGTCTGACTTTTTTTGTTTTAAGAAAGGAAGACTGGTGGGTTGAAAGGGAGGTATCTTAGCAGGACCAGGAGTGAAATCACCAAAGACGTGATCAGCTTTGCCACTGGCTCACTAACACTGCAGTTATTTAGATTCCCTGTGCCCTGGCTCACCTATCAGTACAATGGGTATAATACTTCATCCTGTCCTTTAGAGGCAATTACTGCTTGTAAACTACTCTGAGAACCTTGATTAAAATGCGCTGCAGCTTTGCGATAAGTATTCCCTCTGAAAGAGCACACAAGCTGGGTTTTGATGGTGGGAAGTACTACCTGACAGCTGCAAAAGAAAAATAATCATTCTGAATGAGATGTATATGCCTGACCTATGCACACGTGTAGGTGGATCCCTCCTGGAATATTTTTTTTCTCCTTCTTTCAGTTACTATGTGTATATTGCAAAGAGAGGAGCAGTGAGAACAGATAATTATAAAGCTTCTAAAAAGCCCTGGTATTTTCACCAGAGGATCACAGTGGGCCATCTACAAGAATTCTGATGCAGAACTCTATGTAATTAAAAAACATAATTATTTGTAATACTCCTCAAACCATGTTTTCATTAAGGATGAGGAAGGGAAAAAAAAAAAGACAGATCACTTTAAATATGAATGCTTTATGAATAAAGAATTTTTTTTTAAATTGATGAGCATTCATTTTCCCATACAGTCACATAAAGTCTGAGTAGTTAATGTAAAACATAATTATCAACGTTTTAAACCACATTTTCCCCTTGAAAATAAATAAATAAGGAGGCCAAAATCTTTTTTGTTCATTAAGAGTCAGATCCAGCAGAAAACATCTGCAGACTTCTAGACCAAGCAAGCCCTGGAAGGCCATGGTACTGGCTGCACCTTGTGCCAACCTCAAAAATTTGGCTGGTTCAGAAAGATTTAAACAAAACAAAAAAAGCCCTGCAGCTTTACATGTCTGGGAATTGTGGAACTGCGTTAGGTTTATGAATAAAGAACAGGGGTGAGAAAAAAAACAACTCCTTTTAAAAATAAGATCCCTCTCTCCCTCCTCCTGCCCTCCAGCATTCTGGGTGCTAGACAGGGGCTCCTTGTCCCTCCCCAGGGACACCATGGACATCAGCAGTTGCAGCCCAAAACGTGGGGTCCACCTGCACACCCTGCTGCAGAGGGGGTGGGGGCCCCAAATCCAGCACTCACCCCCACTTGGCACATTCAACAGGCGCCTGAGCATCCAGCTCCCAGCCATGCTCCCAGACGTGCGGTAGCTGCCACTAGAAAACCCAAAGGAGCGTCCCTGGGATGCAAGCCAGCCTGAGTTGTTCAAAGGACACTGCAGGGCCACCATAGAGGGGCAGGCACAGCTCGAGGTGAAGAGCCACCACTATGAAGGGGTGCCTTCCCCACCCAGGGGACACGGTGGTCTCTCCAGAACCAGGAGCCTCTCTAGCCCCATGGAAAAACTGGGCCCTGTAAGCAGCCCAGGATTTCTACCATGGGCTTGAACAGGCTCCAAGGCGCAGCAGAGGGAAAGCGCCTCAGCTACCGCAGGCACCCAGCAACTCAGATTTCAGGCTACCCTGAATATGTGTATGCAAACACCACAGGGAAGCTGATGGCATTGCCAGGGGTGCTTGCTGAAGTAAAGGAAAAATTTAGGATGAGGCCCCTGCTACTGCAGTGGATGAAAATTAAAGAACCTGCTGCTAGTGTAGTTGTCACATTTTTAGACTTTTTATAAAAATAATGGCTTCTTCTGACTTGTTCTTCACTACATCCCTCTTTGAGAAGCCACAAAACCTCCCACTTACTGAAGTCACACCTTATCTTCTGCCCTATTCAGAGGACCAACCTACATTTCAGACTGACACCCAGCTCATCTTGTGCAGCACTGGGCAGGTATGAAAAGACTGAGTAACAGTATGCCCATGTGTTCTGCTTAAAGCCATCCCAAAATTTTGGTTTTGCAAGTGTTCATTTTATAGACACCTCCTCGAGAGGAACAGCAGCTGCAGTATGCTGCCAGGTTAGCAAGATGTGATACATGCAGAGATACATACTGGATATATATTAGGAGAGCACAGAGGGACTCTGTGCGATGACCATGTAACTGCAGACACTCTGCAGGTGTGTATTTACAATGCTATTTATATAGTGCTGAAAGTGGACTACATTAATATACAGTGTGCATGATTCACTGTCATTCGTTCTGCCTTCCAATAATGTGGACCCTAAGATAAATAATATCGCTAGAGCCTCTCCCACACAATAAACAGACTTGTTAGTTTAGTTATATATACGAAATTTCCAACTGCAATTAGAGATTCTTTCTAAATTATTAAAAGTTCTTGAAGTGAAACCTTTGTTTGAGTTGAAATGAGCCAGGTGATATTAAAAAAGCAAACGGAGAAGCTAAGAGACTTGTATTCAAAATGAAAAATAAATTGGGTATCTTGAATAAATAGTATTATTCTTAACATGCACTAAAATAAACCATGTATTTTAACAACAGTAGATATAAAATATCATCATATTTATCATTAGAGCATTATGTACCTGTTGGATTACCGCTTTCAAAGCCTTAAGAAATGCACCAGTGTCTTTGAATTAAAATGCACTTTCTTTATGCTAAATCTGTGAAGGTGCTCCTGTGGGAAACACTGAATTCTACATTAATTTTTTTATTAAAAAGAAAAAAGCTTACACAGCCTCAGAAAAAAAATAACGAAGTGGCAAAATCCCAACTTTGTCCATTCAACCTTTTATTCCGTCTTTGTCTTAATAAAATTGTTGACAGAAATTAAGCTAATCTTTGCAGCAACTTTTTCATCTTTCTTTAAACCAAGAAGTTTAACTAGCCTGTGTTTCCATCAACCCTGACATACAGCTTGCTATAAAGATGAGATCCTTGTCTTTTTTTTTGTCCATGTCTAATATTTAAGGAGGAAAAATTTTTTTTAAAAAAAATCCATTTAAACTCTTAAATTTTGGCTACAAAACACCTCAGTAAGACACCAAGACAGTCTCTCACAAATCAAAACAGTAGCAGTAGTACCATCTGTAAACTCAGAATTAAAGAGCCAGCTTTTTCTGTACAATTGTAAAAAGTATTTTTAAAACACTTTTTTTGTAACACTTCAGTCATTCTATAGCATGGACACTGAAGGCTATAAATAACTGGATCAGTAAGTAAATTCACTATCTACTAGAATGACTCTGGAGGTAACTCAAAAAAGTAAAAGCTGAAGAGCTTGCTGCTGGTAGTTAATGGGATAACCCAACTCCAAAGTCAGAAAGAGCAAAATATCTCTCTTTCATTAAAAGAGTAGGGAGGGAAGCTTTAAAAGGTACACAATTAGTTAGCTTTGCAGTGATTAATTCAACAACTGCAAAGCCAAAAACAACTTTAGGCACTTAACCATGAAACTGTCAGTTCTCTATGCTTGACGATAAAGCGTCTAAAAAGTAAACATTAACTTCTGTGTTTTTTCTACGTGCATATTCCATCACGAGAAGACGATAACCAAAAAATTACCAGGCAACTCAACAGAGGCTTCCTATACCTTATTCCCCCAACAAAGAGGTAAAATGTGGCCAGATTTCCTTCCTTTTCCTTACTGCCAGCTCTCATAAGACAGTTCGTACTGTTCCCTAAAAGCTGACAAGAACAGATTGAAAATCAGATTGAAAATCTCTTCCCCAATGAAGCAATGAGTTTATTGCAATCAGGGAGCTTGAAGGATGAGCGGACCCCTATACTAACATCTTGTCCATATCAAGGCAAAAGGAGGCAGCAGCTCCTGCTCAGACCAACTCTCCCAAGAAAGCAAATGGAAGCTCTGCACAACTAAGGAATGCTAAAGTGTATACTTTATCATCTATTTTAAATAAACTCCAAAACTGAATAACTATCGAACAAATTGAAAAAGACCAGGAAGGTGACAAGTTAAAAGAACAAATCAGCATATTTCTCTGACCTGCAAATATTTAATTCAAGCACGTTCTTCTTCCAAACAAAATGCCGATGAGTCTTTTGATGGCTGCTCATAATCAAATGTGTCACTTGCAAAATTATAATGTTCAAGGAGGGTACTGGGCAACCGAAAATGGCTTTTGCTAGAAGTATGTCACAAGCATGTCTTTTAGTTACCTCAGAATTGCACTCGACTTCGCTTCATTCCTTTGCACTGGCTGCGTGCGGGTTGCTTCACAGAAATATAACTGCAGTAATCTGCTTGACAGTAAACAGTAATCAGTAAACACTATTTACTGAGCAGATACATGCCCCTGCTATTCCCTCAGTTTACCTATCCTCCATCTCTGCCTTCCACTCTCAATCCCCTTGCTCTCAGAAATTTTAGAAGGGGGAATAAATAAATACAGGTAGTGAAACTGTGAAATCCCATAGCTGGCAAAGTTTTCCTCTCTGAATGGACAAATTCTTAACTCCATGCAGCTCCAGACATTGAAGAATTAGATCCTAACCAGGGAAAACACAGGAAAATGGTAATAAATATTGCATGGTAATCCACAGGAACTTTGGTCCCAATGTGATTTTTCTATAGTCCTACAAAAAACCAGCATTACAACATCCATAATCTCAGCTCATATATCAGAGCACTCTCTCCATTCTCCTTGCCCTTCCTTCTCTCACATAGTGCATTTTCTAAGAAAATGTACTTTTTCTGCAAAACTAAAGTCATTGCAGTCCCATTCGGGACTGAGAGCAGCAGAGCAGCTCTGTGAAAACTGCCACAGCCCATCGCACTGCACAGAGATACAGGTGAGGAGTGTAGGGTTTACGGCAGCATTTCTCTGGTAGGGGCTAATTTGAAATTCCTTCTGACAAAAGAAGTCACAGTTCGCTGGAGAGAAAAAATAAATAAATTGTATTCATGTGTAGTAAGAGCACTTCATGTCATAGTGGATTTTACAATATCCTAGTTCTCCTTCTATTCAGGCATATGTCTTATTGGCAATAAATTCTGAATACCCAAGAAGGTAAAACTTGCTTAACCATGAGTCTCCTTTCACCAGATTAAAATAAATTCCACAGCTGCTGCTTCTTTCTCCTGTAAGTATTTTTTAAGCTCCTTCCCATTGACAACTAGCCACTGTCATGCGCCACTACAGGTACAAAAATCTTTTAAAATGTCAGCTTTTCAGATTCTTAATTTTGTCCTAGTCTGGTAAAATGTTTTGCAACGTAAAGTTCAGCAGAGCTGCCAGGTCATCTTTCTTAGTAAAGATTTTCATAAGCACAAATAAAAATTGAGGAACAACTGAAGAAAAAAACACTAGACAAACGATTTTAAATGTTCCTTAGATAATGCAGTACCACAACAAATCTCCAAGGAAAGTTAAGCCGAGACTGCCATGAACACCAAATAAATCTGCACCACTGGGATATTTAAGGTCCAATAAATCTTACTTTCCAGTGTTTTAAAACTCCAGAAGATAGTTTTGCAGCTCTAGACTCTGTCTGCCTACAGGCTATCAACTCAGATCTGCCATTTGTGAGAAATATTTGCAGAATATACTCATGTTTGTTGAACTACCAAATTATGAAAACCTTTATTAAAAAAAAACAAACCACAAACACACCTATACATATATAAAAACCAACCGAACAAGTTACTTCTTCTGTTTGTATGAAAATGCTCAAGAAAGTTGGTCAAAAATGCTTATATTTCCAATTCAAATTATTCTTAATTTTTTTAGCTATCTTTTGTTGCAGTTAAAAATATAAAGCCAACAACTAATTGTAAAAAAATAAAATGCAAAGCAATAAAATTCCTCACAGAAGAGCCAAGTGTTAGCATCAGCCTAAGAGATCACACATTGTGCAATTTATCCAATATTGTTAAAAATACTAACTGCTGAAAAACAATCAGATGTTATAAAAATACATTTTATGTACTATGCTGCAACTTTCTGCAGTTTGGTTTTATCAAAAGCACATTTTGTGGATTATGAAAGTCACTGCTTCCCTTGGCCTGACAAAAATACCCTGATGGCATGGCATGCAACCTGGTGAGGGCATTAGAGCCTGCTTCCACAGATATGTACCTGTCATACCAGACCTTCAGTCACTGCTTCTACACTGCTGTTCTTCACTGCTACCTCTACAAGCCTTTCAGAGAGAAGTTGGTTAGGACAAGATGAAAGCATGCCCATGAAGCCAGTCAGTAGCAGCAGGGCTCAGAAGCAGGTGCGCTTCCTAAACCTGCTTTTAGTTTTCATTCCCCTTTGGGGCGTGAACTGTTTTCCAGCCACAATAATCACTTTTAAAGGTGACAGACCAACTGTGGTCTTGCTGAAGGGCACCTTCACACAGTGAAATGCTCCTTGACCATCCTGAGTGGGACAACAGAAAAGCAAGGTGGCGCCTTACAAAACGTTGTTACCGTGTCTCTAGTCCAGGGAAACTTCTGTAAAGTACCAAACTCTAGTAAGTGTAACATGAAGCCCCAAAAATCACAGTTCCCTCTCAATAAGCTGCAACAGAACTAGACGTCACCCAGTGAGGACTGGATCACACTCTAGATGAAGCTACAAGAAGTTTTGTCCCTTCTAAGCACAAGGGCAGTTCAGGGCCATAATCAGAGGGATTAATCAATCTTTGGTCAATCTTTGGTAGTATCTAAGTTTCTGCCAGGTTGACAGGCAAAGCAGGTTAGATTCACTTTTCCAAAAATCATTTGCCAAAAAAATCAAACCATCCTTAACATTAAAAAAAAAATCAAGTTATGCTAAGCTTTGTTTTTCTGCTAGCAAACCTCATGTCACAAACAACTGAAAGGCAGTGATGCAAAATGGATTCTTGCCTAGATTTGTAAATTTTTCCAGGAGTTGTAATATCCTGCATTTGATGACATCACAAAACTAGCAAGTAAAAGTTGGTTTTCAATTTGTTCTACTTTTCCCTCATTAGTGTCTGTGTCAGAAACAGAATAAGAACCCTCATTAAGTCACATTAAATTCTTTAAACTCATTAAGGGCTCAGAGAAAGAACAATACAAACACTGGTGTTTTTGTAAAAAAATTATGCAACACAGATGGACTTCCATTTCCATGTATTTTTAGAAAGGATGCATGTGCGTAGAGGAGCCGAAGAGAGCAATCTGCATGAGGGAGAAACGGACAGAGTAACAGAGGCAGAGCACACCTTACATGTGACAGAATGACACCTAGATAGAAGTGAATTATGCATGATCACTTCTGACCTGATATTGATGAGGCACTTAATGCTTTGTATCCCGAGTTCCAGCGGAGCTGGAGTCAGTGCCATACTCCACACTTCTTTTCAACTAACGATTCTTTGGGACTTTCTATGGGGAAAAGACAACCTTGAGGGCTACACAGCCAGAAGTAATCAAGTGGCAATCAAACTTTTTGTCCACGGACTACTTTGATTGCAGCTGCTGTAGCCTAACATACTATCTGATCGAAGATACAGCTACTCGTCATGCATATGGACTTAGACATAAGATACAGGTGTGTGCAGAGTTTCAGCAGTCTTGGAGAATATCTCTGGGTGTGCAAAGGGTGGGTATTTGTTAGAAGATTTATTGTAGCTGAATGACTCAGATATATGCTGTTGATAACTTCTGATCTTACCCCCCATAAGACTGGAAATATGAGCTCAATGCCACAAAATTATTTACATTCCTACAGTATGCTCAAACAACTATTACAGGATTAATTTAATCCATTACATTATTATTTTTTTCATGATAGACGTAACATGCAAATAGAAGTTTAGTTCTAAAGAAACCTCCAGATCTGAGGAACATAAAAAAAGACTAATTGGATGGCATAAATTTCAGACGTCTGTAGCAGGCCACAGAAAGAAAACAGTGTATACAGTAGATGGGAGACATGAGTTACTGTTTCTTCCTTCCTACCACTGTAACAGCTGAAATGAGAGGTGGGATTTTTACTGAGGGCCCCCAGATTTCAGCCTCCAGAGCTGGGTGCCAGGGTGGCATGAGCAGGCAGCCTCTGTTCAGCAGCTCTCCTCTCCCATTGCTCTAGCAGAGGCAGATACTGTTTACCTGCAAGGCACATGGTAAGGCTAATCTATTTTCACAAGCTTTTCCCTCAGGTATTTGGGGCAAGGTTTAGTTTATTACTCGTGTGTGTGCATGTGTGTCCGTATCCATTCATGCAAGAGGAAAAGGCTCCGCAACAATCAACATGTATTGCATCTTTGGTTTGTACTCTGTAACTGCAGCTGGCCAACGTCTGATGAGTGTATTTAATGCAACTAACACAGAGAACTCTAAATTGAAAAGCAAACTACATTCACATTAGGAAACTGGAGTTATCTTTCTTTCATTAACTGAATTCATGAAGCAATGTTTCACCTGCATAGTAAGTTTTCAATTATTTTCCACATATCTCACAGCTTCTGCCTGAAGAGTGGCGTGGGAGAAAGTCAAGAAGACTCAAATGTTGGAAACACTGAAACCCTTCTACTCCCAAAAGAAAATTGCTTTATCCTAACTCATTTAACTTCCATTAAACATTAAACCACGTCTGAATATAGGAATTTTAGGCAATACTTAACTTCAGTGTCTACTTCAAACTTTTTTTAGAGAAACTGAGATTTTGTTTTTTAAAATAATCCCTGTAAAGTCACTGGGGTATCCAAAAGCAGTCTGCAAGGTATTTGGCTAGGCAGACCATGCCTTTTTTTTCCTCTCTTTTTAATTAACTACTAGAAAAAATTCCCCTGCTTTTTTTCTTTTTGTGAACCACCAAGCTGTATGTTTAATTTTTTAGGTTTCAGTATGTACTTCAGACTTGCAGACTTTGCAAAGTAGGTCAGGAATACCCAAAGGATACACATTTGAAGGCTACAGACAGCAGAACACACCATTTACGGCTTTGTATATACACATACATACACATTCTATATAATATAGGTAGATAGATTCAATGATTTAAACACACTACATCTATACCGTGTGTTTCAAGAACATTCAGATATTTACACTGTTAGATCACCGCCCACTTTAGACCCACTCTAGTGCCAGCTGCCAAAAAAAGGTACACAAATCAAAATATGTTACCTTTGTTCAAACAATACTGCTGTTCATTATATAATAGAAACTGTCATGCTTAATCTTCCAGGAACCAAGAACTGGTACATTCTTGGATCAGAGGTGGCTTGAAATGGTTTGCGGCAAAACTGAAGCACACCGTTTAAGTAAATCTTGCTGAGAAACATAAGCGCATTGATGATTTTTAGCATCAACTTTTACAGACTTTTTCTCCCCAGATATATTAGTAAACTAAAAATGCTGGAATATTTTCAAATTACAGGAAGATGAACACACCAGCAATTTTTCTTAACGCTTTTACAATATCAAATTATACATTCCCTCTTGCATTGTCAGCCTTGCTAAATGTAATGGGGGACGCGAAAAGGATGCTTGAGAATAGACACCATGATGAAGAAAAACGTACCTATAAAAAATTACACTTTGAAAATACACCAAAACCAAATTTTTCCTTGAGCATTCTCAGTATTGTCCAAGTACCCCAATGCCTACTGTGGCCACTAAGCTACAGGCTGGGATTTTCATTTTCCATTAGAAATGAAAAAATTGCTAAAAGCAGCACTCAAAAATATGTCTACGGCATGATATAGAGAAATAAAGTTTAAAAATGGCAAAAATTCCTTAAATTCTTCAGAGTTGGACCCTTTTAAAATCATATTTTAACCTGGGAAAATGCTAAATTAAAAATAAGTACACTTCACTTATTGCGGAAAATCTGTTTTACAGCATTACGACTCTAGGACTTCTTCAGATTTTTAAGTGTTTTACAATTTCATCTTAAACAACATGGATTATACAATATTCATCAGGCAGACCCAATCCTACTTACAGACACAGACACACACAACTCTGCAGAGGCCAATCCTGCAGCTTTTACTGAATCCAAAAGTCCCCCTGACGACAGTGAGTATTTTTCAAGAATGAGAATTACAGGATCAGGCCCCAAAAGTGCTTATGAAGATGAGATGTTACTTCAACAGATTGAATGTTAGATTAAATATAAAGATTGAGGCAAGACAAGTCTGGGGTTTAAACCCTAGGGAGGACTGACATTTAAAGTGTTGCCACTGAATTATAGCTCTCCACATTGGGTGGGGTAACCTCCTACTGGGTGGAGTGTCTCCCCTAAAGGAAGGGAAAACTGGCACAAGCCAACTCAGTCTTTGAACGATTTTCCTACTTGCCAACTTATGAAGTCGTCCTGACGTCAACTTCGTCAAGAACGTCTATTGCCCAACTCTGTCTTTTACTGTAGAAAGTTTGCTTGTGCTCAGAACCCCAGCAGTTGTAGAAAAAAAAATTAAGGAAAAGAGCCAGAAAACCCTGAACAAAATAAAGCAATGAGGAAGAAGTGTGTTGGCTGGATTTTAAGGTTATTTTTAAAAAATCCTTTTGTTGGGTTTCCTTGTTTCTAATATCCAGTTAATACAAATAGATACAGATCACTTGAAACTATTACTAAACACATTTTAAAATCTCATTTAGCTCTAAGACACGGGGTGGAGAACACACAGAAAGTGGACACTCTGTAAGATAAGATTTCTTATGTGTTCTGCAATGGCTAGTATCTTCCTAATCAGCGTCACTAACAGGTGTAAAACACACTCATACCAGGAAAATAATATTCATTGAACTGCCACCATCAAACATAATGTGTTTAACATATTATTACTCTCTGAATCAAAATAAATTGTTTCCCCAAAAGAAGGAGTCAGGTGCTATACAAGACAGAAGGAATGCTGGGGGGAACCAAATAAAAACAAAACAAAACAAAACAAAACAAAACAAAAAAAAAAAAAAAAAAAAAAAAAAAAAAAAAAAAAAAAAAAAAAAAAAAAAAAGGATAAAGCATCTCAAAGTGCCCATGGGGAAAAAAAAATAAAAATCAGAAAACAGTTTAAGTTACCGTAACCTGAAATGCACCAGCCATCACAAAGAGCAATTGGAGAAATCCAGCAGAGCTCAGCAGGAAAGATTTTTAATAACAGATTGAAAAACAAGAATAAAAATAACTGCATCAACAGGGCCTTTCTTCCTCAGGCCACAAGCCCGTTTTTACTTGATATTTTAAAAAAATGCAGTTTGGCCACTAAAACCAATCCAGAACATTATTAAAAGTTAAAAGCTACCAATTACTTCTGTCTGTTCTTTTAAAGCAAAGTTTGGCATTACGTCAGTTGGTTTAAAGAAAACAAGAAAGAGAGAGAGAAAGAAGGAGAGAAAGTTTCCTGCTTGTATAAATTAAACCACCAGGGAAGGTGTCTAGCCACTTGTAAAGCATTTATTACAGGTTTTTAAAGGGCTAGTAACTTTTTAAAAATTAAATATTTTAAAATAAATTTAAAGGAAAAGAGAAAAGATGATTTGAGCCTAGAAAGAAAGCAGACTTATGAGAAATTACACATGAATCAATTGAAGCTAAAAGACTAAAAATTACTGTTAGGACTAAACTTTGCAATTCAAAATAACTCTTATTTTCAAGTCAGAAAATCTTATTGTAGCTGCTGTACTCACACACATCCCTTATGAGACGGAAAAGTTCCACTGAACTTTATGGGATGGAACCAACTGGGTTCTGCAGAAACGTCCTACAGAAGCGCCACTCGTGGCAGCTACGCCATTTAATGATGCATTTTTTTTCTATAGCTTTACTAAATCCACATGCGGAGATCCGCAGTAGGAATAAGATTCTTAGTTAATGCAGCAGGACCATATTAAAAATCACTGATAGAAGGATTGGCAAGTTCTATTAAATTTTAGATGTATTTTTCACTGGTGGTCGTATTATAAAAGTTTAAAGAACCACTTTAAAAGTACTAGAAAATACGAATCTGATAGTACAGAACATGAATAAAACATAATGGCTATTAAACAGAGTTTCTTACACACAGCTGTGCCAGTTCACCTAAATCATAGTCTTCTAAACCCCGTGATGCCAAATCAGAGGCTCCTCTGACTCCAGCCGACACGTCAAGTGGAATGGTGTTCAGTTGTGCAACGCTTTTGGTGTGTGACAAAATGTCCACTGGGGATTTAAATCGAGACTAGGGGAGCTATCCTCCCATTGCTCCGTGTTTCATTTGAGCCTTGGTCTGCACGACAAGCAGTCAGAGTAATATGCCAGCACTTCCCTCCCCTCCCTGTGCTCCTCTGCCCCAACAGCGTTTCTTACGTTCTGGGCACATATACAACTGGCGAAGGAGCCGCGTTCTGGAAGGCCCTTTATTGATTAGGTGCAAAGTAACATCAAGGAGTGAATAATAAGCATGATCTGAAAAATGTAGTTGCATGTCTTGCCCTTGTAAACATTCACTATTTAATGGTGTAATTGTACTTTAATCCTTCACATCATCTGAGATAACTCATTGTGCTTTTCTTTTAATTAGCAAGCACACAATCCAAAAAAAGCAAAGCCCAGAAAGTTTGTACGTACCATAAAAACTGAAGCGCAAATAGTTTTAAAATAATCAAATATTCTCTCTTTGGTTGCAAGCTTATCTTTTAAAGTCAAAAGAGAACTTCATCGGCACAGGGCAGGGAAAAGAACTCCATAATTCATGACAATACCAAGGAAAAAAGTTCTTCTCCAGGAGGACTGGAAAGGGCACCTTTATTTATCTTCTGGACAGACAAAAATAATAGAACCTAGACCAGATATGCTGTAATTAATGTATCCAAAGGTCAACAGGCAATGGTATTTATACAATAGATGGGTGCAGACTACGCTGGTTGTAGTATCAATCACCAGTATTTGAAAATAGCATTGTTTTCCTACTAGGTAAGAACCTGAGAAAGTTTCAGAAACAAAAAAGAAACGTTTTTCTTTTTTTTCTCATACCTGCCTGCTATTCTTTTTAACCAATTGTTTTTTAACTTGTGAGGTATAATATTTGGGACAAATATATCCAAGTTTACAGTCGCCCAGGACTGCCAAAAACAGACCCAGACTACCTCACTAGTTGTGTTGAGGAAACTAAATTAAGCAAGGGCAAACACCAACTGGAAAGTTGTCAGTTTATTGAATGAATGGCTTCATTTTACATACCAGTTAGAATACCTTAATCAGAATAAATTTCTGTTCAAGGCCAATACTTTTACTACCAGATGGCACTTTGTTCTTCCTGAAACTGTATTAAAAATGTAATTTATATCCACTTTATTTTCACCTAACAAAAAGGGTTGTCAGATTCCCAGCCTATCATGTTCAAAAATATTTAACCATAAACTTTCTCATAATATTGTATTTGGTGTTACCCAGAAACCTTTATTAAAGCGATACTGCCAGTGTGGCTTCAGTTAAGATCTGAGAATGTTTCTATTAAGGTTATTACATTAAAATATTGTCAAGAGTTTGTAAGAAACATAAATATTCATACACATATGGCCCCCCCAGCCCTAGAAGGAAAGTTCCACATAAAAAGAAAAATTTAAATACGTACCAAAAGTTGCCTGGTTGTAATTACATTTTGGGTTTTTTCCTAAATGTCTCTGCTAATTTTTTAACTCTTTCACACTGTAATGTAAAATAGTTTTATTTCAAAGCAACTGCCTGATAAAATGCTAAAAGAGGTAATTCACATGAACAGAAAGTAATTAGTCATTGTTTGCACAATGCTTTGAAAATATAAAACCCAGTGTGTCAACTAGCATTAAAATAAAATATGATTGGAATACACAGATTTGACAAGCAACAATTGCATGTCACAGACACTAGAGCCCACAGACAAAAATTAGTACTACGCTGTTATAAATGCACTATCACGATACGTGGATAATAACATTCTTTACACTCAGAGCATGCATGATAACAGCGTGCACAGTGAAAGTTTACTATAAATGCTAGAGAAGACATTATAGAAAATAATCCTGCTAGGGATTCACCAAATGTTACTGAATTTACTCTCACTGATAAAAATGTAAGTCAACCCATAAAGCTACCATATAAATTATACTAAAAATACATTAAAAACATGAAAGGATAACCTGGCTGCATCGTGTTTGATTCCCAAAGAGGTCTCAGAGCTGTGAAGTTATCATTTACATTCTTTTCCTTTATTAACACTGCTATGAAATAAAAAAAGGCCATACTCTCACAGGCAAAGACTGCTCAGTGTTATTTGGAGTCTGTTTTAGAGGATCACAGGCAAAACATGTAAACTTAAAAGCTGATGCAACTCTGCCCTTTACTTACTTTGTTGTGACTATGTATATGCAAAGTTTCAAACAGAGAAAGTTATTATATGCAACCAAAAAAAAAAAAAAAAGCGATAATCAGACGGAACAGGGTGGATTATGAACTGACTATTTTTCTCATGTCTAATCTCCCTTGACTTTAAAAAGGTGAAGCAGACTCCTCTTGTCACAGTCTGAAGATAAACTTGTATATAGGCACTGATGCACTACTGAACTTCAGAATTACTGATTCTTTGTGGCAAACCTCAGGCAGGTATACATTATTCAAGGGAAAAAAGAAAAATACTTTTTTTTCCCCTTTACAGAGAAAGGTTCCACTTGTTTGGTTTGACCATATTATTAACAGACTTTCAGTCAGTGGTTAAAATAGAAAAAAAAATATTTCAAAGTGTTGATATCATTTCCAGACAGTCTTGTCAGCATCACAATTTACAGGAAATAGTTGATGTTCTCAAACAAACCCTGTATTTACTCATAGACCCAGAGTACTTAAAAAAAAAAAAAAAAAAAAACAACCTTCACTCCTTTGGAGGTTTTTTTTCAAATGTCACTCTGGTGGAATATCTGAGAGAGCTGTCTAACCTAACACACAGATTGTGAACATGAGGCAAACACAGACTACTTCAGAAGACTACTGTAACTTTTATTCTCATTGTGTCCACGTCAGGAACTGGCTCTTACCACTACTTTCCTTTGCTGCCCCTTGCATTTTTAACTCTGGCAGTCTTCTCTAAATATTCAGCTTTTACTAAAACCAACAGGAAAGTAACATGATGCCACCAACATCCATAGGATTCAGTTGCGTAGTTGGAGACGACAGCCCGAATGACAAAAAAGTTTGATGGTTCCTTGAGAGACTTTACTGAACTCGATTAAATATAACCTGAGACGTATTAAATTATTGTCTCTTTCCATCAATACTCGAAATGTGCTGCGTACTGTAAAAGCAGTGAAGGCAGCATAGTCAGCAGAACAGCTTACATTTTCTTTAGAAGAGAATCTTTTCCCCTCAGAAGGAACTTGTCGCCTCGGTTCCCAAATGGTGCTGGGGTGACCCGGCTCCTGCTCTGCCAGGCAAGGTGCTCACACTGGCAGAGAAGAAGTGATGGAGGGGAAACGTCTCTCCAGCTTATCACTTAGTCAGCTTAGCTCAGTCAGTGCACTGGAGAAGTTTGCCATTTGCAGATAGAAAACATAACCGGTCGTGGAAAAAAAAAGATAAAAGAGACTAGCGGGCCCCACTAGAACCCGCGTAGGAGGGCCGGGGTGTTTGAGCGCCGTGATTTGCAGCAGGGAGGCAGATAAACAAAGCCCCCGAAATGTCAAGCCCCTTCGGGAAGCCGCTCGCGTCCCAGGGCAGCGCAGCGGCCGCAGCCCCCGAGCCAAACGCTGCACGGCCCCGGACCCGCGATCGCCTACCCCTGGCCCGGCCCGGGCCACCCCGGCTGCCCCGGCCGCGGAGCGCCCACCGCTGCGCAGCCCCTTCAGCCCTGGCCTCGCTTCCATTCATTCCTCCCTTCGGAAAGCCACACGCGGGTGGCTGCAGCGGGGGCAGCCCCCGCCGCAGCCCCCCGGCCGGGGGGCGGGGAGGGGAGACGCTCCACGAAGTTGTGGCAGGCAGGGAGACAAGGGCGCGGGGACGCAGCGCTGGCAGTGGGGCTTCGCCTTTAAGAGGGAAAAGTTTTACGTCTCTCTGCCTCTGATTTGAAAAAAAAAAAAAAAAATAAAAAAAAAAAAAAAAAACACCCANTGTAAAAAAAAAAAAAAAAATCCCCACCACCACCACTATGTCGCCTGTTACCCCGGTGTGACCGGGAGGGATCTCAAGCCCTCCTCCCGGAGCAGCACCGCTCCGCACTCGGCCTCTCCCGGTGTGTCTCAGGGAAAAAAGAGAGAAAATAGGAAGAGGAAAAAAAAAATTAAAAGGGGGGAAAAAAAGAAAAAAAAAAGTTTTTCCCAAACTTACTACTCTTCATGATGGTGTCCCTGTGCCCCGCTTGTCATGATCCCCATTAAAACTTCCAGCAGCGGCAGGAGCGGCAGGACTGTGCGACTGCAGCCCATCGGATGCGAACCCTCTGTGCTCGTCTTCTACTTCCACCCCCCGCGTCTCCCTTCCCCTCC
>VZRR01012423.1:538320-669160 GCA_013398015.1 Oreocharis arfaki
GCCACGGCCACGGGCAGCGCGGGCCGGGCCCGCCGAGCCGGGCGAGCGGAGGGGGCGCGTCGCCCCGCGGCCGCGGAGACTTGCGTTGAGTTGGAGCAGGGATAGCCGCAGGCCACAGGCGCGCCCCCAGCGCGGCCCGCCGGAGGCGGCTCTGCCCGCGGCTGTCACTGAGACCCGCGGCTGCCCTACGGGGTTGGGAAAGGGGGCGGTGGGGGTCAAAGGCGCGACCCACGCGCGCCAGTAGCTGCCGCCCTCGGGAGACCCGAGCCCTGCTCGGGGTCTCCCGCAGATTTAGTGTCACCTCTCTGCCCCGTGCCTCCCGTTTGTGCGCGGGTGCTGAGGCGGGTGGGCAGACAGTTTCCAGGTTGTGCGATGAGCAGTCCCGTTACCGCCCGCGCTTTGATACCGGTCTCGGGTCAGCCCCGAGCTGCTCCGAGAAAACCCTCACAACTTTTCCTCCTTGTGCAGAACTTTTTCAATTCGAAATACTCCGATTTCCCCCATACTACGAACTGCCAGAAATCTGCATGTCAATGTAAAAACTCTCTCCAAGGAGAAGCAGTACATGAAAGGTTCCTATGAAAGGGTTTTAAAATCCCAAATATAGTAGGCGTTAAAAACTATGTAAACATTTGTTGGGCATTTGGACACAATTTTTCTGCAGTTAGGTGACTTTATATGGCGTGCTTTTCCTCCCATGCAAGTTGTTTTAAGCTGATTTCACGTTCAAATAGATGCATTCTGCTTGCTTGCAACTACTAACACGTTATTTAAAGAATAAGCTGGAAAAGAGTTAAAGGGTTACAGTTTGAGAGATGAAGATGCTTCCCCCCAAATATTTCGAATTACATAACTTTTTCCTTACAATTTTAGTCTTAAATACGTGGTGAAGTGTAAGGTATAAAATCTTCAGAGATACACAGTAACACAAATGAAACCCTACTGTAAAATAGCGTTCTCAGCCCTCACTCTGAACTTAAACATTCTTCGTACATGTTTAGTATAATCCACTGGCAGATTTGTAAAGTAATTGCTTGTGTAAATCACCCAGTAACACATTTCCCCCTTAAGTTCTTTTGTAGGATTGTCTGATAAAGCACTTTATGAATAGAAAAGCAATAACTCACATACAAGAGGTGAACTTGTCATTTTGAAAATGGAAGGTTGCACGATTAGGCACACGCAGTAGGATCCCCGACACTGGGAAAGGAGAACTCACTGATTATGTGTGGTAGTCCCTCTATACCCATCCATAGCAAATTAGTTCAGAGCAGCAGAGACATTTATATAGGGAAAGCGAAGGAAAGTAATATCAGAATTTAAAGTTTGTTACAAAGTCTGCTTCGATGCTTTAGTACCTCATGCGTGGTAGCACCTCACTCATATGCGCACAGACAACCTTTCCTGACTTCATAAATTTACTTTTTCACAAGCTGCAAATGCCATGGCTGAACCACAGCCGAAGAGACAAGCCACTTCCACAAACTTCAGTGAATACAGAATTCTGAAAAGCAAGTATTTTTGTCCTGTTCACATCAATTCAAACGTGTTCTTCTCAACAGTTTTGATTTTATTATTTTTACTGAGTATGTCAGCCCTAAGTGACTGTTCACTTGGCACATGTCTTGCACAGGAAGGGTTAAAATAGGCAGGTATTTTGTCTGATGACTTGGCTAAGCATCTTACAAGCAGGGCTTGAGTGGAAAATATTTAAACAAGAGTTATTTCCCTTTACTTCTCTGCTCTAGTGAGACTTATTAATGTCTTCTTATTTTAAAGCAGGAAATGATGCCCCCCACAATTTAAATCCCAGCCAGTTCTTATGTGTGGCTGCAGCTTTCCCAGATTTTATTCACATTATGACAGACAAACTGTGAAGATTGATAACAGCAAAAGCACAGATTTCAACACATGTAAACCTTGATAACAAACACGCCTGTTTTTCACCTGTAGAACAATATTATAGAGGTGTGTTTTCAAAGGACAGAAGTATCTCTGTGCATGCACTTTTAAAATGAAACCGCAAAGCTATTCGTAAGAAAAGATGAGAAGGACACAACATGTCTTCATAGTTTCAAGTAGACAACTCTAATGAAATACTCTATCTCTCAGAAAAAGTTTGTTACCGTATCTTTATTAGAATGCTTTCATGATACATTCTGCATTTCAAGTTAAAATAAAGCAGATCAAGAAGACGTCAATATGAATCTGTTTATATTCACCACAAAGAACTGTAGAGAACTTAATAAATGCAAAAATACTTTATAAACTTTTTCAGGCAAATTATTTATTTATGAAATAATTTACAAAGAAAATTTTTACCTTATGGCTTAGATACATTGCATATGCTTATGATTGACACAATATGTTCAGGCTCAAAGGCTCATATAGACTTTTTTTTCCCCTCTTTTTTTTTTTCTTTTTTTTTTTTTTTAGTCCTAGCAGGAATATTTCAAAACAGCCAACTAATTCATGAAGTCATACAATAATTGTTTGACAGTTGTTTCCAATATAGGAAAATAAGTTATGTATATTGTTTTAATTCAAATATTTGTTGATTTGTTGTTAGAATGCTTTGACATTGACATGCCACAAATTGCTTTAGGAGAAATATTGTAGATTTTTTTTCATTTATTATCTTCTGCTGTCAAACCTTTCCAAAACCACTTAAAGCAAGTTTTATTTCACTTTGTTCAAACCTCATAGTCTGCATGAAAGTAGATTGCTTTTGGAATAACAGGTTCAGGTTTCTCTCATAGATAAGAGCTGAGAAAATAAAGGAAAAGCAGCAAAGCGAGAAGATGCAGAGAAAGTGCTGCTTTCACTGAGAGGCATGAACAAAGTAACTTCTAAATAATCCTCCGGGGTTTTTTTACAGTCAGGCACATTCTCCATTGAGGGAGAATACAGAGGCCAGTCACAGTTGCTTCTTGAAGGAAAACAGTATAACAGTCATTGTTTATCAAGATGACATAACATGCCATTTTTGCCTTTATTGTTTAATGCAGTTTCTCTTGTAGTTTACTCAGCGTAGATACAAAGAGGGATTAACAGTAAAGCATAAGCATACTTGTTTTACAATTTCAGCCTTTTAGTGCATAACTTACTTAAAGTACTAGGGCCTATAATCACAATGATTTTACCTGATGGAACATGCATTTCAGAAATACAATCCAACTGTTTACCCTAACACGTCATAAATTGCAATTCTTTACAAAAACCTCAGAGATTGACATCCGTTGCTCTTAAATGCCTGCTGCTTTAGCACACATCATCAAGAAAGTATTTCTGTATTATTCTCCCTCTGGTTGGTAGTATATTACTTGAATTCTAAAGACAGTTCTCTTATACTGTCTTCAATAATGAACATTTTGAGAAGCACTTAGTTACGGGTCTGAGGCACTCCAGTGTGAGTTTCTTGAGATCATAAACACGGCAACTTGCAGGATTTCTGCAGACCCACTTCTTTTCTTTGCACAACTTTTGTCACATGAAATCATCAAGAAACTTTTGTTCCCTGTCTTACACCCTGCACAGTCAAGTTTCTAAACTTCAAGTTGTGCGCCAAAGGCTGAAAACTACCACTGATTTTCAAAGAAATGGGACTGGGGACCCTAACGATGTGGTTGAAATGTCTCTGAAAAGAGATTATGCGTTGTGATAGACAGGGCAGCGCTGAGAACAGCCAATGAAACAGCATGCAACTGAAGAGCTAATACCATGGCATCATCCCAGATTCAACAGATGTTTTCTAGGGGGATTGGATATCTGGTAATGGGAAATGGAACCTTTCTTTTCTATGTCACTAGTTTTAAGACAGGCCAGTAGCAATGGAAAGTCAATAATAAGCGATGCTTGTTTGGTAGCTTTCTCCACTGCATGGTAGAAGAATGTCCTCCTGATTGCAGCGCACCAGGGCTGGCTGGCACTTCCCTGCATCCCGGTGGCACTGCTGGCAAAAGGGCCTTGCACAGAAGTGCCTGGAAACCCTTTTCCCTGTGAGCAATCTCCCAGAGAGGGATGAGGAACACCGACTGGGCATAGACTGCTCCTGCTAATGGTGTGTCTGTAGATAGTTAAATAACTCTGGCAGCCACAAAAGATAATTTATCACTTTACACTATCATAAAATCTACTAGAAAATTAAAAATGCTGAAACACCAGACTCCTTAAAATCATTTACATGCAGGAATCCACATAATTGTATAGATTTTGATCTTAAAAATGCTATGTAAAAGGCATTCATCCAAAGCTCTGAAAAGCCTCACGTGCACATACACATACATATGAAGTAATACATAATGAGTGTCTCCCAACAAATATCAATAAAAGAAGTGGCAGCATTTCTTCTCACATTTCAGCTGCAAGTTCAGCAATCAAAACAACCTGCGCCCCCCCTCTCTTTTTATCACCCCCTGCCAGACAAAGCCACTACCTTTCCCTCCTTCAATTCCATATTCATCCTCCCTCCAGCATTTCCAGCATTTCTGGAAAGGTTAATCTGGATTGGTTCAAAGTGCACTGAAGTAATTGGAGAAAAAATAAAAGCTGTAAGTGATTTTAGTAGTTTTTACATTAGGTCTTATATGCAAGTACTTTTCAATCTTATTCCTAAGGTTTGTTTCTATATAATTGCAGTGTTCTGAACATAATAATGTTAAAACTCACTACAGTCTCCTAATGTGAAGCAAAAATTCTGTACAAGTGAAGTATTTGGCTCAAAAGAAATTTTCTTTCACTCAATTTCTTGTAAATACATTTTTCTTTTCCATTTGTGGCTTCTAACTGTGTTCAAATCTTTATTTTAATGTGACAGACTACGAACAACATGCTTTTATTGCAAAAAAATATTTATTCACATCTATACTGATGCAAGGTCTCAGATTTAGTTTAGGGAAAGAAATTATCTTGCAAATATGTATACTCCACTTTGCAAAAAAAGTGCACTTTCCTTTCCATTATGAACCTCAAATGCATAGCCACAGTATATGGCCCAGGATTCCCAGCACTTGGGAATCTCAGACACGGTGCATTGGCAAAATTACCAAGATGCTGTCACTATTTCTAATTACAAATGGAGGGAAAGTCACTCAAGGTAAACATGGCAATGTAACACGTGGTCTTTAGTGGTGTCTCTCAGTCTCCTATGAAACTTCTGAGCACATACAAGAACACACAAATAGCTACATTCAACCAGACTAATGCTTCTAAGTTTCAAGTGTGCTCAGTCCTTTGTGTAAGGAAGGGCTTGACCTTAATCTGGCCTTACCCTCTGTATCATGAGCCAGCCTATCTTGCGAAGAACTGATGAACCACTGCATTCTAAGTGTTTTTATAGCAAAAGGGAGAAAAGAGCAGCATGTTCACAGAATCATAGAATGTCTGAGGCTGGAAGGCACCCCTGGAGGTCATCTGGTCTGATCCCCCTGATCAAGAAGGGCCAGCTACAGCCAGTTGCCCAGGATCCAATTCCTCCTTTTGGAGTCTTCATGGTTCTCCCATAGTCTACATGACTGCTGTGACTTGTTCCTGGTCTGAGACAACTCAGAGAAGCTTTATAATCTGAATGAGAAGCGCACCCTGACCCACTTTCTGTCTGACCTCTGCATGAGAATTAATACATATCCACAGGTCTTTTAATGGTTAGTCTTTGGAAACAGGTAACCTAACAAGAATGCTACCTTGATTAACACTAAGTCTTGCTGACACCAAGATTAATATATACCACATCCTCCAGTTGTGAAATGGTAGTGCCAGTGCCTTTGTAGAAAAACATGAAACAACAGTAGGCATCCTTTAAACTTATTCAGGAGTTTGCTGCATTTTCCTCAGTGGTTATCAGTCTTGCAAGAGGTTTCCTTTGGAAACAGTCATTCTTGTAGGAAAGAGCTCATCAATCTACATGAGCAGCAGCAGCCTTAACTCACTTGGTTTGGCTCTCTCACTTAGAAACCTCATTTCTGTTCATACCTCTCACTCTCCAGGAGCTCAATCACATGCCTGTACACAAGGTTTTACAAAGCACAGTGTGAATCAGGCAAAAATAATGCTGATGGATCACCATTCGTTTACACTTGGGATCTTGATGTGGTAAAGTCCAGATCATGACCCAGAAAACTTGTGTGTCCTTGTCTACTTCAATGCCTGATTGACAAACTGATTCCACAGAGGGCAAAAAAGTAGTCTTTACTACTTTGATTTTTTTCTCTCTTTCCTGACTCCACTGTTTTTAGTTCCTTTCATTGCTCACATAAAACAGACAGTTACCTTATGACATAGAAAAATATTTATGTGCTAAGACTTCTTATTTAACAATGGCCAGAGATACACTTAATAAGCTGGTGAAGAACCTGGGTAGTTTGTACAATTTTCCTGTATGTGTTAATTTTTTTTTTTTCAGTCAATGTATGCATCAATGGAACAAAAGCCAAACAAAACCCATCTCAAACCAAGTAACTCATCGCTGGCCGACCCCTTCCCTCTTAGTGTTTTAGCATTGCAAAATACGCTGATATTATTGACATTAACATACTCATTGAAATAAGGATCATTAGCTATTTTTAAATAAAGGAAATAAAGCTATGCACTACATTATGACTAATATATGAAAGAGTCAGTCATATGGCAACTTGTAAATAGAACATTTGTGATTAATAGGTTTATATTTGTGGAAAAAGGCATACTTTTGAAAGACTGATGCATAGGATATGAGCAGAAATTAATCTGCATTATTTAGGAATTAGAGCAGTAAAAATAAACACAGAGAATTTGAAAATTATATCTAAGAAAGAGCTATGTGACCTTCATGAGCCCTTAGTCACAGAAGCCAGAATGGCACATAGGAAGCACCCCTGGAGGTAATCGTACTGGTACCCTGTTTTTCTTCGTCAGGAGCTAGAGACAGCCCAACTAGCAATCCAAAGATGCAGCAAGTAAGTTGCACACTGTGATGCAAATTCAGATGAGTAAATTCATTGCGCTGAAAATTAACTCTTTTCTGAGGAATGCAGGTGATGTAACACACAGAGTGAATCCAGACCAACAGTGGAGTATGCATTCTCAAGAGTAGACACAGAAAGAGAGACCCTTTGCAAAGTCTAGAAAAAAACACTGGTTTTGGAATTTTGCAAATCGCTGTTTGATTTGACTTTCACATGCTTTGCTGAGGGTGTGAAGCAAAAGAAGGGACCCAAATATGAAAACAGAAGTACCGGCTTAAAACAGACTACAAAGTATAGCTTTTATGGAGATGTGTGCACCTAGGCTGCTAATTATGACAAGCAGCCCAGTGAGGCTGTCAGGCAGAGAAAAGTAAACAAAAGGATGTATCAGAGAAAGGAGCACCTCTCCTATAGCAAACTTCATGTATCATTGAGACTCTTGAGGAGTGTAAGAACCTGTTTAAGGACAAAGTCTTTTTTTCCTTTCCTCCGTGATGCCATTCTTGTAGATATGCAAGCATTAGAAGAAAAAAAGGCTACTTGGGAAGGGCTCATGCATAGAAAATTTGTTTTCCCCCTTCCCCATCAACTGTAATTACAACCATTCAGACAAAGCTGGTTTTCCCAGTAGGACTGGCTGAAAACACACTTCATTTACATGGCCTAATTGGGCTTTTTTGGCCAAGGTTGTTCTATACACTGACACTAGGACTAGGTACTTAACATTGAAAAGTTCATTCTTGTGGTTTGAAGTTAAGGATTTCATTACTTTGAAGTTAGAAAATTCAGAACGAAGGTGTCTCCTTTAACACTGGTGCTTCAGTAGTGTGTACATGCATAAGAATAATATCAGTAATTATACAGGCCTCAAACAGCAAAGAGTCTGCAAATTAAACACAGTCATTTTATTTTCTTCTTTCTTTATGAGAAAAATAATTGTGGTGTATATGCTATTGCATGAAATGTTGGTTATATAGTCTTGTGGCCTTCAGAAATCAGTACAGTGAGCAGATCAGGTGATTTGTGAAGATCTACTACAGAAAAAGTTTAGGAAAAATCAGCTTCTTCTATATTCTATTTACATTAAGTAAGATGTGGTTATTTTTATCGTTTATTATTTTGTTTGTAACTATCTTGTCTCACTCAGCAAGACACACAGTTCATGAATATGTATCTTATAACCTTTTCTAAGCCAAGTGCACAAGGTTTAGTTTCAGGGCCTTCCATATTGTACATGTCCTCTACAATCAAGGAAGGTTTTGCACAGTCATCAGTGCAAAGTCAAGCCATGTCTAGAAAGAAAATTAACATAAATATTTCACCAGGCCTTGATGTAGACAAGATTCCAGCAGCTGAACCTGTTTTTCTGCATATTTAATTGCCACAGTAATTAGAACATAAGGGTTCAAATCCACAAAGACATTTGGGTGCCTAATTCTCATTAATTTCAATTGAGAGGTGGCACTTACATCTCTTTATGGATGTAGAAGACACAGAAACCTCAAGAATCTTATCTGTTCTAAAACTCCCAGACAAATATTGCTATCAGCTTCTTCAGAACAGCAGGAGTTTTATTTTAATTCCTGATGAAGGTGCATCTTAAGCACAGAAAATTGCATGATAACAATGGAGGCTGTACTTGTCTCTCACCTCCTTTTCACTCATCCAACCATTTTGAATGACAGTTCCCAGACCATGGGATGCTTTAAGAAACTCAAAAAATCAAAATTTTCTCTGGTGACTGCTGGAAAATGAAGCTGGCAGTTTATGCTGTTTCATGGTCTGATAAAACCTCATGAAGCTGGTGGGACGAGCATGGTCCTATACCCCTACTTAATACCCAGACGTAAAGAGAAACCATGATCACACCTCCAGATTTGAACCCCTAATAATGAAGTTTCTGGACCTGCATTTGACTGTCCAAGTCTGGGCTGATGCCCAAATGTTGGACCCGCTGTGCTGCACTGTCCTGCTCCTCCCAAGACGCACATCCATATCTCTTTGCTCATGCTGTGCCAAAATTCCTGCAACTGCACTGTAAGCCATAAAAGGGAACTGACCGAGAAGAAAATTACCTCGTCTCTTCTATTAATTGCCAGTTGAAAAATACAGTATCTGGGACAGGGAAAAGGGTGGGATTTCCTTCTTTTCAGGGACTTTGTCAGGAAACAACAGCTAACCTTTGGAGGCATGTCTCCAGAACCACCTGTGTGGGCAATAGAGAGAGTGATGACTACCATCAGCTGCCATTGGAAGGAGTTTCTCTCTTTTCATCCCTAACTACTGAAGAAGCCCAGCCTCTTACTTTAAGCAACTGGGTTTGTTATTTGTTTGATAGGAATACACACACAGAGTTACATGATTAATCACAATCTCCTCACCTTTCTTCTTTAAACTTCAGTCTGAGCTTTGCCTACATATGTCATGTAACCATAATGATACTTGCTAAATAAATGTCAGAAATAGAGAAAGTGTATCTCCCAAAAATAGAGCTTAAAGCCAGAAGAAACCATTACAAGCTTTGGTTTGTCTTTCTGCATAATTCTGGCCGTAGAACACTCAGTACTGCCTGTGCCAGGCTATAACTGCTGTGTGAAGATAGTATATCTTTCTGAAGATGTCTGTCTTGATTTAAACACTTCCAATGTTGAAGGATTCACTACACTCCTAGGTAAGTTGTTCCAGTGTTTAAATACCATCACTCTTTAAAATGTCCCTGATCTGTTTTATTATAACTTCACCTTCCAGTTCTACTTCGTTTTATTTTATTTCGGTTTAGTTCCGTTTAGTTTATTGACCTATTTTATTCAAATGAGACCCTCTTCTCCATTTATGGACTTACAGAGTATAGTTTCCTTCTCTCCCTTAAAGCAAGCAGATGAAGTTTCCTTCATGCCTTATCCTGGATAATTTCAGTATCTTTCTCTATGTTTTCATCATTCATTTAAATACTTACTGACGTATAGATACTTCACCTGGTCGAAGGTTACACTTACTCTGTTCACTTTCAAACTTAAGTGCTTTTCTTACTTCATGTCCACTCTTAGTGCAAATTCTTACTTCATTAGTATTTGAGATTCACATGTAACTAATATAAACCTAAAATATCTGTCCAAGCAAGACCCCAGAGATTAACTTTTTTTTAAAATTTAGACTTATTTGTCAACACCCAGTGTTTCAAAATCACTTCTCACTCTTTGTAGAAACCTGTTTTTTGCTTTAGGACTTTTTTTTCTTTTTTTTCCTTCTTTCTTTGCAAAATTCTTTGAAAATTACTGAAATAAGCACAGCATACTTCATTCTCAGGCTTCTCATGGCAAGGGCCACACTAGCTCTTGCTAATGATAATTTACTAGAGGCCCTAAAAATAAAGGATTTCCTTTCTAATGGTAAGAAAAAATCAGTCATTAGTTGTAGATTCTGTCACAAGCCTAGGCAGCAATATCACTAAATAGTACCGAGTCACTTTTTTTAATACTGACTATTATTGCTTGGGCTTTAATGAGAAAATTCTGCCTGCTGAGACACCAAGTTATAATCTTTCAAGTGAAACCAAGCTAATAACTATTCCCATGACAAGACAAATCTGCAGGCACTAACTAAGTTAGTGGCTATTATGCTTCACACTTAATCTTGAATATGATAGATAGGGAGTGGAACTAAGGGGAATATTGAACAGCAGAAGAAACCATTCCTCTGAGGTGATAACTAACTTGTGACAGGGCCTTGAACATCTTTCTTTGCATTCAAATCAAAGCATGTTGAAGTAATTTAGTCCTCTGAAAGTGCCAAATGTAAGATTTGCACAGCTTTTGTCACCATGAGAACTTCTAAGCCCAGACACTTGCACTGAGCAGGTTCCAGGGGGGAAACCCAAGTGAAGAAGAAAGAAGTCAGCCTGTGCATTGCTATGCTGCAGCGAGGTCTGCAGCAGCTTGGGGCACTCACAGGGCACTCCGTTTGATGGAGACAGCACCTGCTCCTATCATACAGGTATATGAGGTGCTTCACAGACCAAGCACCCATTTGTGCACCAGTGTCAGCAGACTGCCACCTTGTCTTGTGCTGGTGGTCAGTGTTTGTGGATCACCACTCCGCTAGAGGTCCAACACAGCTGACCAAAGTGCCAGGAGGACAGCAACCCAGCCATTTCCACTGCTTATAGACCAGCTCCTTTCAACATTGGATTTCCAGCAGAAATATGCCACAGCATGAAACTTCAGCTGTGGGTGGCACAAAACCCACAAGCACGTCTCTGTGCCACCAGGTTTCATCCCTAGCCTGTGCCATCCCTACAGCAGCTGTTTGCCAGTCAGTCTCAGATCTATGCTCAACAACAGGGGCTTGGGTGGTGCTGACTGAATGCATGGTTTTAGTTCTTTGTGGTTTTCTAGAGAGTATAGAAGTTAGTTTTGTTCCAATGTGAAAGCAGATCAATGTGAAAGCAGATCAAAGATATTCAGCACCTCCATTTCTCTTGAGGTTCCTGGAATGGCTAAGCACTGAGGAGCTGCAAGTGCCTGCCGTGGAGCACAGCAGCCCAAAAGGTGTTTGTTTACACAGAAGCCAATGGAGAGCAGATCACAAAGGACAAAACGGATAACAACAGATACAGGCGCCTGGTCACGGAAGAGTGTGACATGCCGGCACAGTGGCACCTTCAGTGGCACATTCCATCCTTTTCTGCTTTTATTTGTTTCTCTGGGCAAATGTCTTAAGAAACGTTTTTTAAAAAATGAATTGTTTAAATGTCAAATATAAATTGTGGCTTATTTTAAACAATGTGTGTGTTTTAACCAGCTCTTTGACATTAAAAAGCATATTTTGTCTCACAACCTGCTTAAAGCAAAACAAAAAGCTAAGCTACAGCTCCTTACAAACAATGAAGGCAATAAATACAGTAAATTACTGTTTTATGTGAGACAATATACTAATGTTAACTGGAGCAATGGAATTAGAAAACAAACTCCCTCTGGGAACAATTCTCACACCCTTGTTTTAGAAGGAAGCAGAGTTTACTCATAAATAATTTAATGCATTTACTCCTGCTAGACTGGACTGACAGGTCTTCCATATACTGAAGCTTTGCTTCTCTGATAATTGCAAACTTTTTGAACTGAGAAAGTTGTCAACTACAAAGGTCTGTACGGTCACTCTAGGACTATCTAGGAACAAAAAGATGTGCTCTATAACACAGTATTACTGAATTTAGCCGTCATGCCAATCATCATTTAATAATAATATTCCTTCAGACCTACTTCTGTTTATGAGCATGTAAATAATCTCTTCTTCAGAGTCATATAACAATCCCTTAGCAACTTTAACAGTTGCCTACATGAAAAACCTATAGAAAGGAAAAGACACATAATTATCTGGGTTTATTTAATGCAGTTCAGCCTCTGGAATAAAAAAGAAAACAAGGCAGCTGAGTCTGTAAGCACAGCATGATCTGTGCTTACAGACTCAGCTGTACAGCAGTACAAAAGAATCAGAACAGAAACAAGAACTGTATAAATTGTGTCCTCTGTTACCTGCCTCAGAAAGCGGCCTCACAAAATACTGGACTTTGTTATTAGATTGGTTAACTCTTCCTCTTCATATCTAAGTTTCATACTTTTACCTACTTTATTGACAGTGTTGCTCTATCTTCTCTCAACTCACAGAAATAGATTCAGAGTTTGTCAAACCTATTTTCAGCACTGAGAGTACAGAGCTATTGTAATCAGCAGCTTCTTCTAATTCTCGTCCTTTTGACTTAATCTATCTCTATTAATCACTCAAATGCATGTTATGTACCATCTATCCCCAAATTCAACCTTTATGTGGCTTTTCTTTTCACAGATGACTCTCAGGCATCACAGCTACCCACAGATTTCTTAAGACTTGAGTGGAAGAGAACTTGGAAATTGGTTGCTTGACTCAGAGACAAACAGTAAGAATTTTTCCCAAAGATTATTATTCACAGTTGCTTATTCCCTGAATGGTCAGGGCCAACCTTGGAGACCATAGGCACAGATCTGTCAGCATTTCAGAGCCTTCTCTAATCTAATTTGTGTCTGTGCAAGACTGCTATTTAGACTGGTCACTAAGTAGCTGCAAGCCTTGCTCCAGTCTCGGGAGGAGAGACCATTAGGAGTGTTGTGAAAGAGCTGAGTAACCGTAGCATGAGGGGAGGCCACCATTCCCGACACAGCTCTAGCACTGATCCTTCCTGTGGAGCTCCCCAAACCACTCCTGCAATGGTGCAGGAGTTACCACTCTCCTTTTGCTTCTCACTGCAGCCAGAGGAGCTGGAGGAAGATCTGATGCTGCTATTGCTGGTCTAGCCCTCCCACAAATTCCAGCAGGGAAAGACAGTGAAAATTATCTGGGAATGAGCTGAATCAGCTTCTTTTGTGTCGGTGCCATGGCCGCACCCACTGTGTGGCCAGTTCCACCCAGCACTCATCAGCTTCTGAGTAGGAATTGGTGAAGGCTTGTGTGTTTCTGGACTTCCCCCCACGCTGGGAGACCAATAACCCGGGTCTGGGAGTACAAGGACTAAATTTAGGTCTCTGCCTTGGGTTTTTCATAGGCAAAAATTGGATCTCACCATCTCCATGGGATCCTGGAATGAGTTTGTAAAGGCCTTCACAAGAGATAGAGTTGTGATGTACAGATTCTTTTTCCAAGACTTATAGGAAACTGGCTGGTGGCTGCTGGTGCAGGAGGGCCCAGACTTGCAAATTCTTTGGTCAGTGGTCATGTGCTACATTCCTCTGAAGACAAGGAGAAAAGCACAAACCTCAGCACCATCATCTCGAGATGTGCCTCTGCAAAGGAAAGCAGCAGCCCAGCAGCTGGCAGCCCCAACCTTTTACATGTATAAATGAGTGATGTTTGAACATGCTCCTGGACCGTGCTACAACCACGACCCAAAAGCATCTGGGGCACACACACTTGAGTACGATCACAGTGTCTTAGAACGTTTCTAAGTACGAAGAGCAAAAGGCTGATAAATCGTTTCTGGACACTCATCTCAAGCGTGTCACGCCAGCTCAGCATCTGTCACCATTTTCAAGTTGCAGTTTCTTTATCTCTGGTGCCCCACCCCAACAGGATTTGCACACAACCTTTCAGAGGGGAGGAACAGATACCTGCACCCAGGAGTGCTCAGGGTAGTAAGGGCTATGCAGCACCTAACGTCAAAGAAAATAGCAACAGCATGTTGAATAACTGGTTTGATGTGTATGCTTCACATAGGTTATTTTCAGTGGGTCATCACCCTTCTATTGTACTCTTGTTTCCTAGAAATGCCCTGAAATGGGCACATTTGTGGTGTCCTGCTGATATGAACATTCCTACATTTGTCAAATACAGAACACTGCTGCCGTTAGTATTTTAGCTTGTGTCTGATTTAACTGAATAGTCAAACTTGAACTGGGTAGAGAATTGGTTACACTTGCTGTCATTTTTGTTTGTTTTTTGTAGGATCTGTAAGATACAAAGAGTTGCTGCAGAGACAAGAATGAGACACTGAGAGACTTCATCTCACAAAAAGAAATAGCTGATCAGGGTTTCACAGAGGGCACTGTGATGTGCCTGTCTGATAAGCATGTCCTTGTGTTAAAGAGACTTCTGAAAGTGTTCATGCTGCTATTTACTGCATATCAAATTGTGTATATGTGCTTATTAAGAGAATAACATGTGAGTTTGCCTATAATCATTGTAGCTAATATTGTTATGCCTCAAAGACTAAATGGAAGTCTTTTCTCAATACATTTGCAATGTGTTTGTTTATGTGAATGTACTTCCTGTATAATTATGGGTATTTTCATCACAGTACATACAGGCTAAAATTTACAGATAAGCTTAGTCTCATCAGTTTTGCTGAACCACTGGAAATTCAGCCAGTACGTTTTTTCATACAGAGGAAAGAAAAATATTTTAATGCAAAAAAGCAATCACGCAACTTCAAGAGGTAGCAACCAGGGCTTGGAACTCAGAAACTCTATAGAGGTATGCACTCAAAATCAAACAACAACTTGACTTGATTTCAAACTTTTAGCTCCACCAAGCCTCCTAAGGTCTGGGGCAGTCCATCTAATATGTGCCTGAATCATGCCTATGTATTAGGATGTTTTAATTATTACATCTCAGAGTTGCCTCAAGAATACAAATATTCTCTATTTACACTTTTTGCAGTCAGAGACACAAAAGCAAAAATCTCGTATAAATGTTAAACTTGGAAATATTCAGATTTGTGTATCCAGGGCGAAATAGTCCTGGAATTTAAGACCAGCATTAAATAAGTGATTATCTAATATACAACAGCAATACAGGCTTAAATATTTTTTCTGATTTAATTCTTGCTTCATCTCCAACAGCTGTGGTTTTAATAAGGCATCCAACCCTGATAAAAGTAATTCCTGTGATAGAAGCTATACCACAACACTTGGCACTTTGTTCTAATGTTAAAAACGTGTTCCATATTTTTCATGGAATTTGTTTAGCTTCTCCTCCCAGCCATTAGACCGTGTTATGTCTGCTGAGACTGAGAAACCCTTTATTATCAAATTTTATTCTCATGTATATGTATTTATTTATTTATATTTCTATCAAATCAAATCCTTTATTTCTCCCATGTATCTCAATGCCCTAGGAACCCTGAACTCTTCTTCTTTCTGCTAAATCATGAGTAGCAGAACTGGGCACAGTAATTCCAGTGCAGTAGTAATTTAACTTTGGCAAACAAAGATTTCCAAAATGGCTTTTTGTCTACAACATCACTATTACAACTCATATTAGGCTGACTATCCAACTCAACCATCTAAGACTATTTCAGACCATGACCTCAATTCTTTATGGATTGCTTTCCTTGTTCTTGTGTTCACAACACTGCATTTTCCCATCCTGAAACATTTTGGTTCACCACAACTAGCTTACTAGGTCATTCTGTACCAACGGCCTGTATTCTGTGTTATTTATCTTTCTTTCAATCTTTGCACCATCTAAAATGTGTGACTTTTATATCCCACCCAAGAAATTGCAAAAAGCTTTATAAGCAGTAGGCCAAACTAACTGGTGGTTGCAAAGACTCAGAAAAATCAGAGTTCTCTGATTTTTTAGTACAGTATTAGCTTTTTTTTTAGACTGCTGTTTTTCCCCAGTGTTTCCTAGCCAACTTTTAAAAAGTTGTTGTCATTATATACATGTTACTCAGACTTGCTGATTTTAAAATGACTAATTCTGGTAGCTCTATTTATCATTGCTCTTCCTCACTCTTAAAATGCAAAGTTTCAATTAATATACAGTAATATCACATTTTTTTCCCTCAGACATAAACCATACACACTTATTTAGCACTTTTGCTCTTTCTCTATTGGTCAAATTGTTTAGTAATCAGTCAACCCTGTCATTTTGATTCTATTTGCCCTCAATATTCCTAACATATTTTTTGTTACCTTTTAACTGCCTTGACCCATTTTCTTTTGAGTTCTTTTGCTCTCCACCTCAAATTTATATACTTCCTAACTTATTGTCACTGCTGTCATCTTTTTTTTTTTTTCTGTAGGCAGATAGACAGTTTTAGATAGATACATACTGGGAACAAAAAAATGAGTAGTATTTGTGATAATCTCTACAGAAGGCTGAATTTCCCTCTGAGCCAAACTGTTTTCTTTAATCCTCTAGTCTTCCTTTTTGACTTGGAGAGTGGTGGAACCACTAGTAGAGTCAACCAGTAGAACAACTTCTGGAATAGTAGATCAACTTCTACTGCTTCATCTGAATTATTATTTGTGTTCTTCTGTTTACTTCCACCCCCATCCCACCTTCACACAGAGAGGATTGTTTTCCATGTAGAAACACGCATAGCAGCACGGAGAAGCCAGCAGGGAAGCACTAATGAAACAGAGGTATGGTGCAGAACATGTAATTAGATTTGAATTTGTAGTGTAGTATAGCAGCAAAACAGTGTAGCTGACGGAAGTACCAACTATGCAAGAAGACATATAGTGTAACATTATTTCCCTATAGCTCTGGTCTGACCATGGACAAATTATTATATTCAGTCTTGGGCACCTCCTTAGTAATTTAGAAGGAATTCAGAGAAGAATGACAGAGTGATTACATGCTGATCAAATAAGACTGAGGCTATGGACACGTGAAAAGAGCTCAAGGCTTGAGCCTGGAGCAAGTTGTATCATTGCATTTCCATACAAAGAAGCTAAGCATGATTATATGTACACAACACAATCTAAATACATAACTCTGGACTATATATCTACAGAGAGTTACATTTAAAAATTTATGTTAAAAGAATGTTCAGATTGCAAAATCAAGCATTCAAGTGGTAGGAAATGTCAGTGCAATTTTAGCTTGGTGCCTTTGTGAATATTCATGATGATACAGCCTGTAGATGTATTATCTGTCAACAGTGTGTTTTTTCATACTCACATCCTGGCTCATGTTTACCTCTGCTTGTCTGATCTCTATTTTGGTCTTCTGCTTGCCACAGCTCCTGCCTACCCTATCTCTTATCCTCTCCTCTATCCACTGCCTGACACTTCTTCTGTTTGTCCATAATCCTTGCTCCGTGCTCCTTAAGCTTCTATTTTAGCATACCACTTGTTCTAGTCTTCTTTTAGCATTTCTCACCTTCCTCATTTCTCCACATTAGGCCATTCCCCTTTACCTCCTACAAATGTCAAAGCAAAGGGAATGCTGAGAACACACAAAAGCCCATTTTCCTGCTACCATGCATGATATTCAGGCCCACAAAGACATGAACAGCTGGGACAAAAATTATAAAGGCTTTTTCTACCTTTTCAGCTCTCTTAAAATAAGCTCGGCCACTCAAGAGGAGGCAAGGTTTTGTTAGAGCTCTGTTGTTGTTGAGCTTGCTGAATTAAGGTAGAAATTTTGAAGAATGTAATCGACATAACGAGGGTCTTTTAAACCTGTGTAAGTAGTGGATTTTTTTTTCCCTTGGAATTGCATAGTTTCACAGGGGTGTCAGGGGATGACAAAAAGTATAGTCCTAGATCTAAGGGTCATCTTCCCCAGAAACTGAAAGTCAAATGTGTGCTGCAAGGCATGTGTCTATTAAAGCTTCTCAAGAGAAAAAAAATGTAATTTTTTCTCTCTTGTGATAGTTTTTCCCCTTAATCCCAGTTTTAGGGAAGGCTGACGTGTGCTGCTCTGTACTCTCCAAAAAAATAAGCTCAAGACATCAATGTAGAGACTAAAGTTCTGTCCAAATGGCCAAAGGTCAACAAATCAACATGGAGCAAGACTAACAAGAAGGAATGGCAGCCATAACTGTAGATGGGCCTAACAGCTCTGCTATACCATGGAGAGAAAAACTGGCGACACAGTGGCTTGGGGGAAAACGTAACACCCTACAAATATCTGGCAAGTACAATGGAAAGGATGGACAGAAATTATTTAGGATTCCCTGAGTGGAAGTTAAAGCATGAAACAGTGGTATGAAATAAGCTCATATGGGAACAAATGCAAACCCTTTAAATTTTTTTCTGAGCAAAAATATGAAGTGTAGCATGGGGAATATGAAGTGTAGCACAGAGGAGGAGCTGGACTGGATGATTTAGTAGAACTTTTCCATCTCTTTTCTCTTAACTAATGGCAGAAAACTTACCAATGACCAATAAGAAAAAAAATCCTGCCCACTGTTCACCCAGTCCCTCTGTCTCTTTAGGTGGAGAGTCTGCTTTCCTTATGTATCCAAAGAGAGAATGTATCAAGAAGATGGAGAAACATCTTCAGTTGGTAAAAGAAATGCAGACCTTAATGGTTTAGCTGTGGGCAAAAGGCAGCCAAGCTTCTTCCTTTAACTAAAGAAGGAACATTTAGTGGAAGTTCACATACAAGAAGATTAAGAAAAAGTCAAGACAGTACCTTTACTGCTGTGTCATTTATACAGTCACTTGGCGGGGGGCGGGGGGGGAGGGCGGAGAAAGAGTCAAAATGTATTTTAATGGCTGCATTAGAAATGGACAGGATTATAGTTTGCAGCTTTTATGTTGCTTCTGCACTTTGTACAGAAATATATTGTAAATTTTCAGTGATAATTTAAGGATATAACTTCTAATCTAGTCTTCTAGGTGAAAGAGCATTTAGTTCTCCACACCTACGTGCTTTTAGATATGTAAGGACAGCATGAAAAGTATCTCTTAAAAACTAATAACTTGCAGTCTGCTCAAATTTTCCATCTCACTGTCTCCTCCCTTCCCAAATAAGAGACCCTTATTTTATTATATTAAATAGCCTTTGAGTGAAACAGCTTTCACATTCTTAAAGGAAACTATTTCCTGATAGCAGGTTCTTCGATACCAGCTGCTTCAGGTGGAGACAAATTCCTTTTGGGGATTACATGCATTTCTAAATATTACCTGATGTAACTCTTACAAAAGACTATACTCAATTATCTGATAAGGTACATGATAAAACTTCTTATGACCTAGAGCCACAAGACTAAAGCTTCGGTCGGAGACCAGGTAGATGTTGGACTCAGGGAGCAGTATATGGGTGAGAGATGGCAACTGTTTCCTAAGTGGCCCAGAACTGGAGTAACTGGGTCCAGCATGGTGTCCAAAGGTGATTTCCTGGTGTCAGTCACAGCTCACGTCCTCCCACAGAGGGGAATAAGGTTATCTAGGAGACAGCCTCGCAGTAGTAAAGCCACGATGAAGGAAACCAGAGAAGTCCCAGCATGGAGTCATACTTGAATGTGTGAACACTGTAGTGGGAGCTGCTGATCTCTCTCTGGTCACCAGTGCTGGGACATGAGGAAATGGAGTGAAGCTGAGTCAGGGAAAGTTCAGACTAGGCATTAGGAAAAGGTCACCAAGAGGCTGATCAGTTGCTGGAACTGGCTCCCCAGGAAGGTGGACACGGCACCAAGCCTGAGAGAGTCCAAGGGGCATCTGGACAATGCTCTTAGTGATACGGTTTAGTTTTAGGTTGTCCTCTGAGGAGCAGGGAGTTGAACTTGACCCTTATAGGTCCATTTCAATTCAGCGTATTCTATGATTCTATGTATGTACATTGAGCATTATAGGTTGGGCAGCCAATTACAAGACAATAACAGTAATCTACTGTTACAGTTGAATAGGAGTTATATTTACAAATATTTTTGTCTGAGATGTTTGACACTACCACAGACAGAAAAACAGTAATTATGAAATAATAAATAATCTTGTTCTGACTTAGAGGTGGGCAAAATAGCTCTAGAGCTTCACAGACCTTTTGTCTCACCGTCCAGTAACTTTCAGCCTCAGTAGTGGACATAGTGGTGGGAGCTAGTGCTATTTCTCAGTTTTGTGTTGTGCAACTGTCGCAGGCAGAGCAGGAGCTTCAGACAGAGTTTATTAAAGAAGCTCTGCCATGGAGTTAAGAGATGCAGAAAGGACCCTCTTGCTTTCTAAACTCCTTCTCAGAGAGGAGCCAATGTGTGGCTGGATCCAGTCTTAGCCTGAGACTTTGTCAATGATTTATGTTTAAAGTATTATACAGGTGTAATTGAACCTTTATACAACTTTGTCCTGCAGAATTAAGGATGGCAAACCAGATATATTTTTATAAATATCATGATAATGATTAGATAAAAAGATCTTAATCAGAATTATTTACTACAGAGTATAGTAACTGTAACAACTATTATAATATAGTGCAATATGAAGCAATATTGAAGAAATTATATTAAAAGCAATTGTATTAAAGCAATTTTATTAAAGCTAGCAAACCAAATTATTAAGTAGAGATTGATGTTGTACTCACTCATACCAAGAACAGTGGGCAAGTCTCTTCAGCTCAGCCTCAAGGAATAACCTTCAGGGGCATCTCCAGTCAAGGGAGCAATCTCCATGCATATACCCCAACAAGGAATATGTTAGATGACCCTACTCTTAAAATTTGGCATTGGGCTTTTATATATGACTGTCATATATCTTCAGGCCTGCTGTGTTAGCTCAGCAGCTTTAGATAAGCTATCATTGGTATCACCTGTTTGGTCCTTTATCCGGGTATTTTACCAGGTCTACAGTATCTTATCTCACTATCAGGATGTTTAACTTTGGGATTGATGAGTCAGGCTGGTTTCAGCATTGTTCAACACCAAAAGCAGCATGACACCCCCTATTCATTTACCACTGATAGCTTTGCAAACAGGGCATTGTTCAAGTTGTTCTCTCCATTCTAAGCAGAGCATCCTGCTGCAGCAACATACCCCTTTGAGCTGGCCTGTGTGTCACCAGTGGCAAATATGGCATAGGACTGTTCCTGTCTGAGTTCAGATCATGTCCAGGTTTATGGCTGAACAAATGAACCTTTGAGAATTTTGGCTTAAAGGTTTTTACTGCCCCAAATCCCATGTTATTCTGTTTTCTCTAACTTAAGAACTTTCCTTTCGGTATTATTTAAATATGCAGCTATACATGATAAAACATTGTACTTGTAACTGCTTCCCTATGTGCCAAAAATATTTGTTAAATCCACCTTCTTCCACAAAGTCTCTCATCTCTGATCTACATAAAAAGTGCATCATGTTATTTCAGATTTATTACAAAACAAACCTGCTCAGCTATAGGATTAACACATACTCAGATCACGATATGCATAGTTTGAATTTAAGGTCTATCACGGAAGTTGCATATTTAGACACTTACAACTTTCTATTGTCATCTACATTGAGCTAACTAAATGTGATCCTAAAAGCTTGATAGTTGCAAAGGCCTGGATCCTGAAGCTCACACAGTATCCTCATTGAGGCAAAAGCAAACTGTATAAAAGGAGTTTTGAAAGAATATAGTAGAACATTGACTAATGACTGATGCCTTTGTATTTGCTTTCTCTGGGAATCAAGGAAATACAAGTGAAAATCCAGGGGGTGCTTTCAGGGAAAGATCTGTTTCTCACTGGAAAGGAGCGGGTTTGTTTCATGTACGAGGAGAAGAAAGCTTGTCGCTCCCAGTTCTACTGACCCTTTATACGGATGGTTGATATTACCCATGCCCACCCTGCTGCTCTGCAGGGTCTGCAGTGACTGATGCTGGCCAACAACCGTGGCACGCTCTTACTATCTGTAAGTTTTATAGAATACCATAGGTGGGCAAAGACAGGACCAAGGCTTTTCCAGGGGCAAATGCCCTGAAAAACAGTATCGATAAGAGTGGGTGGAAACGAATGGAGCATTGATGTGTCTCCTGTTCCAGACAGTGCTATAGTTACGAGCAAGCACTGGAACTCCTAGCAGTTCCCTCATGTCTTACAAGTCATCCCAGTGAAACTGGGTCTTCCTGAGATGTTTTGATAGGCACCAGGATCTGAAGAGGTGGACGGGAAACTGCTCAGGGTTCTGCTGTCAGCTCTCTGGGGCAGGATTTCTCAATAAGAGGACAGATAATAGTAGCTGTTTTAGTACACAAGTGAGAAAAGTAGACCTGCTACATAGTACAATCTTCTTACATCAACAAATAAATCATAATACAAAGGCAGCAAGCCCCAAAGGTCTTTTATTCAGGTGTTGTTCATTAAAAAAAAAGAAAGTCATTTATCTCAGGTAGACTTTGTTTAAAGAAAAGGTTCTTGGAAGACAACTCAGCAAGCATATTTAACATTAATGGGATTGGGAAGAATAATTTATGTACATTAGAAAAAAGGAAGCCCAAAAAATCATAAGAACTGAACACAAGCCAATTCAAAATTATTTAGGATCTTGTGCAAGTTACAACAGTACATTCCGTGACTTGTAGCCTAATATCAAATATCTTGAGGAGTCTTTACAAAATCAAAGACCAGACACTACTCAGCATGTTAGATCTATGATGAATATGAATCAGTTCCACTCTCTTTTCAGCCCTGACCACCATTCCCATGCCAATTTATTGAAGTTAAACTATACAAATTAAATGCAAAATGAGAAAGCAGTAAATAATACGCACTCAAAAACATGTAACTTCAAAAATGAACATTAAATCGCTTCTCTTCCCCATCTCAGTTACTCACCTACTTCTACTCTGCCAGGTGCCATGTCCTATTATATCTTTTCCTAGGCCACAAGACAGTAGACTTGGACTTTATTTATCTGTCAGAAATAGGCATCTATATTCTAAAACTCCCAATAAGTCTAAATTTGGATTCCAGTCCTGTTGCAGAATGCCATCTTCCTCAATAAATAGTACACTTGGCAGTAAGACAGCTTCATCATATTTTTTTTTTTTCTTGGAGAAAGTTGGTGTTATAAGGTACATTAGATTATTAGGCCCTGGCTTTAGAATAATAAATAAAAAATGTGCTGCAACTGGCAAAGTTCAATCAGACACATTTATAACAGTTAGAGTAATCATCCTGTGAATCAGATTTTCAAGAGATGTGTTAAATTTTCCATAATTAGGGATCTTTAAGTCAAAACTCAATATCTTATTAAGAGGAATATCTCAATTCCAGTATAAATCCTTAAGCCTAATGCAAGAATAAGCTGGCTGGAGCTGTATGGTCTAACTTATGCAGGATAACAGATATCATAGGAATTTTGTGTGAATTTATCATCTATGAAAATGAATAGTAATGGTAAAAATATCAGCATTACAGCTATTTAGGTGGTTAAAGTTACACATGAGAGTCCAGAGTTAGATAATTTAAGCACTTGATTTTTAAGGATACTAAGGGTCAAATGTGTTTTGATGGACTCTGTGGACAATATCCTATAACAAACAGAAATCGAAAAAGGGAGTTATTCTACATCAATCTCTGAAAAACACACAACCAAGAACAAGAAAAAAAAACCCCAACAAAGCAACAAAGAGAAAATAAATTAAACAAAATTATGAGTGCAGGGGAATTACAAACTCCAAATGCTGAGGAAGCATTTGTTCACAAACGAAAGAAAGATCGTTTTCAGGAACGTAGTGCGGATACTTTTTTAATTACAATTTCATTTTTCTTCAGAGATTTGATTTGCTAGAAGATCCAGTTGGCACTTTTTTCATCACTGCCATTTATAAACCAGTGTTTTCCTAATGAAGATGATCAACTAAGAGATAAAGACAGGAGAAAATTTAGAACAAACTGTTTTACTGAAGATAAAGTAGGAAGTAGCACTCCATGGAGAGTCCCATGGATTAGGAACTTTGAGGTAGAAATTTCAAAAGCAGTCATTGTTGGCCCAATGTTGTCTTCTCTAAACTTAGTAGAAAAACAGAGTGCTTTGTTTTGAAATAACGTACTTCAGTGGAAGGAAAGCTAGTCCAGGGAGAAGTGTTTCTTGTAATCAAACTTTTTGTGTCAATTACCAAAAAACTTCTAAAGTTTAATGGTGCAGTAGTAGATGACTATTATAATTCCCAAAGCTTTTCTTTGTGATAATTATTTGTCCTGGTTTCGGCTGCCTGCTGAGTTAAACCACAACAGTATTATAAATCCCTACCCTTCCCTTCAACAAGCAAGAATTTTTTTCATCCTTAGCTGGAATGTTCACTTTGAATCAGGCTGCATAAGCCTAACCAGGTAGCTGGAAGAAGCATGGAACATCAGATCCCCCACTGATTTTGGTGCACAGAAAATATTTTTAACCAAAAACACTGAATTGAGCACTTTAACATACATTTTGGCATCTCCTATCACTCTTGTCACAATCCTTTTAAATTCTAGAAAGAAATGTTATTACTTGAACCCCCTCAGAAATTAATTTCCATTGTGATTATGCTGTTTAATCACTTCACTGAAGTCAGCCTGTCCTAACACTGTGTCTCATCTCTACAGCCAAGTGAGGCCTCCCCCAGACACGGCCACCTGGGCTGGCCAAGCACCAGGGCTCACACACCATGTGCTGCTCCAGGCATCAGCTGCCAGAGGATCCCTGCACAGCACCCGACTGGGCATCTTTAGTCTTCTTACAACACCAGCACATTAAAAATCATGCACTAGGAGGGAAGTACTGTTCTTATTCCCTTTTTACAAGCAGAGAAAGATGATAATAATTTGCAGAAGGGCTCATAACTATTATTATTTATTATTTTCACTATGATAGCATCTCTGAACAGTCTGTGGCAGAGCTGGAAACAGAATCTAGCTCTTGTGAGCTTACCAGTCAAGTGCCAAAACCACAAGTCCTTCCTTCCTCCCACACTGCATGTATTTGTAAAGAATTATGCTTAAAAAAAAAAAAATTGTAACTGCTACAGCAGTGTTAACCCCCCTAGCCCCTCTCTAAAACATTCTGATGTATTTGGTCTAGGAAATTAGTTTTTAAGGGGATTTTCATTTTTTTCCCCTCTAGATCAATTTAATGTTTTTTCCTTTGAAAAGGCCATGAATGGAGGAAAATAATTACAACACACTTGCACATTCTTAGCAATTACTCATATGCTCGTATTCACACATTCATGTACACATAGTCACAAAATTAAACTTGTAGAAAACATCGATTTCCAGGGTATTCTCAGTCAGTGACTGATCAAACACTGAAAGGATTTAACCTCTCTCACACTCTACAAATGCGAGTAAGAGGAAGTGAGAAAAAAAAAAAAAAGGAACTAGCAAAGTTTCAAACAATGGAGTCAAAGAAAAGGTCTGCATACAGTATTTTTTTTTTACCACGACCACAACAAAATGTAAGTCTTTTAATTTTTATTCCGATAGAAGCACAGATTGCTGTGTATCCTGCTTTCAAAAGTCACAGTGGGGAAAAAGGGCAGAAAAAGGGCTAAGTGAGCCAGGATAGCAGGAGCCCTTCAGAATCTTTTAAAATATGTAAATAACTTTTCTGCTGAATGTGGCTCTGATTAAACAAAGCCATTATTATTAGCTTTTAAAACTGTAAATCTGAAATATATGCAGCAACTTGCCAAGTAACAATGCTGAGACACTTGTTTCCTATTCTTCTCACTCTCATCCTAGTTTTCATCTCTTCACCATCCATATTATTCTTTTCCTAAATTTGGGCACCATGCTGATTAACCCAGTGGGGCCCAGGTCCATGACTTGTCTTCTAGAGGCTACTGCAACATGAAGTGCATGTAACTAGCAATAATAGTAGTCTCCGGACAGCACTGGGCACAGTGCTTATTACCATGAGTAGTCTCATTGAAGTCAATGACACTGCTTTATTCCAGGAGTAGTTACAGTGCAGTTAATGGCACCCTTCATAGTGTAAACACCACACCCTACGAAAGTGTTTAAAACATCAGGACTTTATAAGCTATTCTGGCCAGGTAATCTGTCTTTATTTGTCATGCCGAGCATCACACATGATTATGACATGATGTATTACAAATTAGAAATGCAGTAACTTCAGCTGTTAGATGTAGGTTTTTTCACTTTTAAAGTTGTTTCACTCTTTACAGAAACATGGCAGTTATGTTAGAGCTAGGGCTCTAAATGCGTTTTTCTCTAACTTATCTATGTGCCCCTAAATCTTATGCACAATTTTCAATTGGACTGTAGTTCAGATGAGCATAATAGGACCACTGGATACATTTAGTGCTTCAAGCATTGTGCTACTCGAGTCAGAATTTCCAAAGATTTATCTGTCTTTGGAATCAAGAGGTAAAAAAAACCCCACCAAAAATATTCATTAAAAAAAAGAGTAACTCTCAGCAGGGCATTTTTGTGCATGCAGATTTGAAGATCACACTGGAGCTGCAATTATGTCCTAAGTTACCTCAGTCACTTAGTGTTTTTCTCAATCACCATGTGGTTCCCCCTTTTTTTGTTTGCTTGGGGGTTTTTTGTTTGTTGGTTTGGTTTGGTTTGATTTGGTTTTGGGTTTTTTTGTTTGGGTTTTTTTGTTGTTGTTGTTGTTTTTTGAGAACTTTTTGAGGAAGAAAGAGTTGAGTTTTGGTAGGATTGAGTCTTTGGCAAAGCAGCATATTTGTCTGAGAAGGACTATCTTGCACAGATATGACTGATTTACAATCAGGTGTGGTGGCCAAAAAGATTAATGAAGAAGCCAGCAACTCTGTCATTCAGCAATTTCAGTGAAAAGTGAATTACCCTGTATGCTGGGAGAGAATTTCTTAGGGAAGCAGGACATGGCATAGCATTTGCCAGATGGGAGAGCCACCTACATGGGTCTTCCTTCTAAAGGAGTTGAAATTCTAGAGGAATGGAGAACATTGTGTGCTTGTGTGCATGTGTGTTTGAAGCTGAGAGCGCTTCAACCTATATGTATACATCACATTCCTATTTAGGAATATCATTTTTGGTGCTTGTATATTCCAAAATGCTGCAATAAGAAAAGCAAAATGGATAGAGTGGAAGGTGAAATGGTGAGTGGAGGTAAAATTGCAGGGGGTGGGCCAGAGCACTCAGAGGACAAGACAAATACACTAGATTATTCAGGCTACTAAAGCTTTCTCCCTGTAATAAAGCTCAACAAGAAAAATCGCACGAAATTATTATGCACTTCCTGATAGGAAAAATTCTCTTTCATTAAAAACCAACAAAAAGTAATTCAACCCAAGTAAATCCAGTGAGAAAAACAAAGCAAACCAGAAAAAACTTTGTTCAAACTGATTTAGGTTTGCTTAGAGGTATTTTGTGCCCTTTTTGAGGAACAGGTGTAGCAAATCCTAAGTTTCTGAAAAGCAGGGAATTCATGTGCAGATCTCTCAGCTTAAATTTTTGAAACCTGGGGTATTCAAGTTTTAATTTGCCTCCATCTGTCCTACTCTCAAGCACTTTCTCAGCTGCATAAAAAGATCATCACATCAACGATTTTTGAAAAAAAGTTATTTACAGTGCCATCATCATTCTGCAGATGACTCAGTCTAACGCTTTTCTTTGACTTGCCAGTCTGTAAACCCACAGACCACACATATCTCCCATCTAGCTGATGATGATCTCAGAACCCTACCACTAGTAATGTACACATGACAGTGCAGAAATGAGGTACAGGCTCTTCCCACGTGCATCAGTATCTCTTCCCTTTGATGGTGAAAGCAGGAGTCACTGACAGGGATTCACGTCCACACCCAGAGAGACACGACTGCTCCCCAGGCACCCCTTACGGCCCCTGTCCTGCTGCACTGCTCCATCCTATCCTTCTATCTCTGCGCATACACCTCATACACCCAGAAGCAGAAAAGCCCCTGGGGATTCCCCAGCAATGTGCAACTTCCAGAGGGCATAATTAGGCTGCAGGACCATGTCATTTAACTCTTTGCTTTCCAGTTTTCCAAAGTCTGAATTTTGCTGTGTCTATGCCGTGGAGTGAGACAGAAGGCATTTTTTTAATTAATAAAGCACTTTTTGCCTCTCAGTGACTGTGTTAAATATTCCAGAGAATGACTTTATAGCAGGTATATTCATCAGTTTTTTTCAAGTCATCACTGCCAAGCATGTGAAGAAAGCAAAAGATCACATTCATAACTCTGAGTATTTATCCCATGAGACTGATTTTAAGTACTGTGATAATTTGATTACTGTGTATTTTCAGTGAAAATAGTTCCAGTAACTTGGTGCTTCTTATAAAAGTACTTCTAGTGTGTATACAAATGAAGCAGCTATTCAGAGTTTGAGTGGTAAATACATGTAAGAGAAAGCAACTACCTGTTTTCAGGTGTAATCTGCAAATAAAACAACAGACAAAACAGCTGAAGTAAACAGAAATTAAATATTCATGGTGGAGACCTGGACCTCATATTATATCACAGAAAAATACATAGATCTATCATGTAACACAGCCAGTATTTTTAATGACCCTTCATGGAGCTGCGATGGCATATCTTGCACAAGGTACTTGAAGATCAATAAATAGTTAGGATGAAAGGACCAAAAATCCACGCCGCCGTCTTACCACCCTGAGGCTTTGAGTTCAGCAAAGAAACACAAACCTTGCCAGTAAACTTATCATCCAGGGCTTTGCAGCTGGCAGTCTGTGGAAAGCTTGATTTAAAAGCTAAGTCTCAAGGTGTGCTTCAAGCTCCTCGTATGTTCAAAATAGGACTAGGTTCAGGTTTAGACACGCTGTCAGCAGGCAAAGGACTGGGCCTGCTCCTGAGGATGCCCAGGAGCTTCTTTTGGCACATTTAAATGTTAAGGAGCATAAAAGTTGGGAGGCATGTCTAGCCTTTGAGCCAGCTGGAATACACACTTGTCTCAGCAGCACATTACCTCTACAACCCACATATGCGCCGTTTCCAAATCAGTAAAACAATAAATTCCTTTCAATCTCCTATGGCAACACTTCCTGAGACATTTTACTGAGCAAAGTAGATGGTGCAGTTAATACTTGATTTGTGACAAACCATTGTCACTTTTCAGGGTGGCAAGGTAAGTGTAGGTACAAGGTACCTGAAATGTGAGAAAGTAGGTCTTGAGGTAAAATGATCCTGTGGATGTTTACTTTTGGGAGAGGTGGGCAGTGGAAGGCTGCTGTGCCTTTCTGGCACCAAAGGTAATAACTCTGCTCAGCTATGCAGCACATATGGAAAGCTGTGAGCGCTCAAAGCAAACAAATTCCCAAACTCTGCAATACCTCCATGTCTGTAAGGGACAGGCAATTTCAAAACAAAAGTTTATCTGTGTTGTTAATACAAACACTGTATCACTGTTGTTAATAACAGGCACTTAGATGCTGCCATGAAATTATAGCTGCTTGAATTCACAAATGTGTGTTTACATGCAGTGAAGAGACAGCAAATATATATAAAAAGCCTGGACTACTCTTAATGTAGTATACACTTAAATTTTGAGAGAAAATACAGTAATAAATCCCATGGCAGTTCTTTTTCTAAGCTTATGACTCTCCTTATAATTGTTATGCCCATATAAAACATTTGAACTAGACCTCTAAATGTGGAAAAGGCAGCCTAATCTGATGGAAAAGGACAGTTGACAGCAGGCAGATTGCATTGCTTACTGGAGAATGATTCTCTTTTCCAGGCTGTTTTGTCCTTCTGGACAGAATGCCAAAAATTATAGGTATAAATGGCAGTTTAAACAAAGCTCAGTTTAAATTCAGATGCAAATTGTGCAACCAGACTGCATATCAGCACACATGCTGGGGGCACAGGCAGAGGGCCCTTTTCAATCCCTGCATTTGAACCTCGTGGAAAAATCTATCCTTGCTTAAAGGTTACCTTAAGGAGACACTAATCTCTGTGACTACTTTTGTGTACCTCTAATAAAATCATGTGTCTTTATTTTCAGCTTTAAAAGGAAAGTATTAAAGAGCCCTGGCCACAGAAAGCTTTTTATGAATATGACCCTTTGTCCCAGGTAAGTATTGCATCAGGAAGTACAGTGGCATAATTTTAGAAGGAAAAAAGGTTTTAAATTTCACAGCAAGAGAAAAAAATTAATGTTTTTATAGGGAATAATTTCTGAAAATAACTGCTAGTAGAAAAAACAGAAGCACCTTGGGATAGTATCTAACATCCCATGTGGATTATTTGTTGAGGATTTTAATTTTTCATACCAACATACATGTTCCCGTAAGAAACAGATCTCTGTTTCCTTAAAAAAACCTCAGTGTGTCATTGCTGTTTTTACAGTTCCTTCAGTTTAAAAACAGTAAGGAAACTACTTACCTGGCATTTCATTAATTGATGCAAGATATTTGTACAGTAAAAAGGATTGGAATATATCCCTTTTCTATGGTCAGATGAATACTTTAAAACATAGATACCATAATAAATAACACTGAGAAAATATAACACATGCATAGTGGAAGATAACAGAATGTTAGCATTAGTAGGAATTAGTTTCCAGTTGCAACCATTTTCCAAAGGAATCCAGTTATAAGTTAAGCATTTTATTTCTATTCTTATGTCAAATTTGCCTGTCAGCAGATATTTTCCCAGATAAAAACTCTAGCAGTGCCACCTTGGAATCTCCTAGGATCATATTCCCCTCTTGAAAACCTTTGTGGGTGTTTGGAAAAAAAAAAAAAAAAGGCAGGGGGTGGGGAGGGAGAAGACGGGAAAAAAAGAGAGGGAAAAAATTGACTGTCTCACTGGATTGAACCTCAAAGGCTTTCTTGACGCAAGTGTTACTTTGACCATGTGAACATGGTTTCCATTTTTTAAAAAACCCCCTAGATTAAAACATGAACAAACTGTCCATTGAACTTTAATGTTTCTTTGTTGCTTTGATGGTTAGCAGATTTCTGCTTCATAGATTGCCTCCTCCCCGTACATTCTAAAAGTGAAATGATACATTGTAATTCAAATGATAATTGTTTTGATGATTTAATTGATAACAGACAGAGGAATAAAATCCCTATTTTTCTCTGCCATGCAGATGATATAGCTACATTTCTTAGTAAACATCTGTGTACAATTAAGGGATGTTGCACTAAAACTGTTTCTTCCTTACCTTTACTCTGGGGTTTTCTTGAAGTTCTGTAGGATAATCCCAGTTCAGGACAGGAGAAGTTGTCTCTTGTCATTCAAGGTTTCTTTATCTTTACTTTTAGTGATTTAGGTGCCAACTAAAAGTTTTCTGCCCATGTTGTTTTTAATGACCTTGAGACCAATCACAATACATCCCCTTTTTTATCTTTCCAAGAATCTTTGCAATCTCATCAGTTTATCTTTAAAAAGAAACCTTAATAGCTGTATTTTAGTGCACACAGGCTTTGACCTAGTGTGTGTATATATTTTTGCAGCTGCAATATTATATGAAAGAAAGCAAAAATATTCAGTAGAATCACTTCTAATCCAATTGTTTTATTATGGAGTAATACCGTATTTTTTAAGAGTTGCACATCTTTGTATAGACATGTAAATCAAAAGCAAACCAAGGACTGTTCAAACCTGCTCTGCCTATGTTGCACACAGGGAGTTATTCATTCGGTTTATCAGCCATAAAAATAATTGCAGTACACTCAAAACTGACTGACATCTTTTATAATGTTTAACACTAAAATGTCCTGGTAAAAGAGAACACTGCAATAACAACACCTGATTAGTAGAGAATCACTACTGTAAATTATAGTGTTTGCAGAATAAAACAGGGCTGATGGAGTTATAACTTTATATTAAAAGACATAATTGTAATTTTGCCTCCTTTTCTCCCCTATTATGTCTATTTCCAGTCCTGCAAAAATGTCCACGTGACTGCTATTGTCCAAAATATTCTCTTAATTTTAATTTTAAGATTTAAAATAAAACAAGACAAATTGCCAACAATGTGTGGATATCTCTTTCACATACAGCTATATGAAATGACGGCTAATTTTTGGGGAATAAACAAATGTTTACAGGAAAGTAAATAGAATATTTGTGTGTGTGTGTATACAGAATTCATTCTAACCTGGATCTCCTTTCTCCACCAGCAAAAGAGCAGTTACAAGCAGTAACTGTCAGTAGACTTGCAAAAATAACTTTAAAAAAAGTTAGATGTCATAGTGAAATAAATATCCTATTTGATTTGATTTTGTGAGAACATAAGTTGAAAATATTGACCTTTGACCTCAGCGATGCTGCTTCAGAAGTTTTTAAAGCAGTTTCCCAGTATATAAAAGCCAGGATAAAATTGTGAAACTTCCTGAGTGTGTTGTTTTTCTTTGCCATATTATACATAATAGATCTTGATACTTGCATTAGCTCACATGAAAGTCCCAAGGTTCTTGATCATCGGTAGTGATGGACTCCAAGAGACTCTGTGTTGCTGTTTGATGGCCATTCCAGGAGTCAAAATCATCATCAGAACTAGACAGTGATCTTGAAAGTATGGGCTCAGACAGGCTGGAGGGTACCCTTAAGAGCACATGGGACCCTGCGTGTCCAAGCACGCCAGGTAGATTAATTCCCTACCACGTCTGCCCAGATAAATAGCCTACAGCGTGATTGAGAAGCCGTCTGTCTTGAGAGGCAGCCAAAAGGAGAGGATCTAAATAGCAGTGCAGCACGCCTCTGCTCAGGGTGCTCAAGAGACTACTCTGCCTGAGCAATTTTACCATACCATAGCTTTCTTATGAATTACTATGTCACAGGTATCGGTTTTCACTCTTTTTTTTTTTATTTCATATGGAAAATCAATTAGAAGAGAGGAGGTTTGTGAGAGAACAGCCTACAAGTCAATTCTTATCTTTGATTCCCCTGTCTGGATTTCACATACCTGACCATGGGTCGATAGAATTGACCACCTCAGCTCAGGAAAGGGTCCCAAATGTGGAGCAGCAAGGAGTTACATTAATAACCACCACTTAACTTGGTCCTGTTCTCTCAGACCAACTGCATGATTACTGTCAGAAATTTTTGCTTGGTGCCTGTTGGCATCTATATCTGGCCTATGAATAAACAGAGAACTTCAGTTTCTAGCACTGACAGTCTCTCATTCCTTGAGAAGCTTGTTTATTTATCACCTCATTAAACTAAAGAAAATGAACAAGATATAAACAAGTCAAGGTTTTAGGGTATCGCAAGGGTGGTCTTCTATTGCTATATAAAAAAAAGCTGCCAAAAGATGTAAGCTTTGAATGGTATAATAGGCAGAACTCTTCTTTAGTGCAATCCACCTTATTCCTGTTGCTACTATTATCAATCTAAATTCAGAGAAATATAACAAGATGAAAAAGGAAATTATATAAACAAGGACTTAAAAAAGGCACACTCTCCTTCAGTAAGTGCACATGTAGTTCAGTATTTCTCTTGGCAAAATGTAGGCATGTCTTTAGTTAACAAATATATTCTGCTGTCAGCCCTCTTCAAGAATTATATTTGATGCTGGATGCCAAATAACTCTTTTAACTATTAATAAATAACTTACAGGTATCTTAGTTGTGTGCGCTTGAGGAATTATGCTAATAAAACTTTCTGCGCTGGAGACAAGGGAAATTCCCCCCATGAAATTTCTACTTTTGCTGACAGGTTCTCTAAGCTCTGCTTTCAGAATGGGCTCATTCTCACTAAGACAGCCATTTAATCTCATGGAAAATGTGATCACCATCTATGTGCTTCTTGCTGATGTTGCTGAGAAAATTCCTGTTGACTCTGGAATGCGAAAGAATATGGATCCATCAGTTTTGGAGTCCGGTCTAGGTGCTTATGTTTCATTAGCTTCATGGTAATGAGTCCTTGCAATTTGAAAAGAATAGTCACTACCATGTGAACCAAATTACACTATATATTACATGCTACCTAACTTACAATAAAATATTTTATAGGTTAAAAAAAGCATTAAGTGACACTGTGATTTTTCATGTGGCTTACAGAGAAGAAAGGATCTCTAAGGGATACTTAGATAAATTATACTCCAAATCTCTAGGTGTGTCTCTTACTTGGAACAACTTTTTTAGTGGAATAAATTTTTTATCATGTTTATTTGAATCTATTTCAAGCTAGTCCCTTTTAAGTGCTGCTTTGTTAATGCCACAGAAACTGATATGCCTGTTATCTCAATCACTTCTCCTAACACTAAAGTAATTAATCACTATCAAGTAATACTAGTAAGCCCCTTTTCACATACCATTTCCTTCCTATATTTAGTTAATCCAACAGACAATCTGTAGGGTAAATTTCGTCCAAAGTGAAAGTTTGGAAAAAGAATCCTTTAACAAGGAAAACTACCCAGAAATCAGGAGTCTTTGAAGTGATTTGATTTCAGAACACACACAAAAAAAGGATTGCTTCTTGATGACCAAATTCACTGTTATTATTCACTGTTAAAATCTCACAGGGTAAGAAAGAGGAACATGCAGAGAGCTGATGTAAGAAGGAAAACCCTGAAAATTCACACGATCCTCTTGTCTCTACTTTTGATTTGAAGATCTGATGAGAGAAGAAACCTTCTTCCCATTTCAATTATAATTTTATATTTTCCTTGTGCCTAATATATTTATTTTTCCTTGTGAATTTTCTCCCAAGAGAAGTTAGACATCAGTGTTTCAGCTTGCAGTTTTGGCTCTGTGGGCCTATGGGAATTTCAGCCATCAAATCCAGAGAGTCCTTTAACCAGGATGGGGAAAGTTCTGAGTGACTTTGCTTTTCTCTTCCCATGTAACATCTTGACAATCTTGTCCCCGAGAATTGATTACTGGAGTCTATTTCATCAGCCTTCCGGAAAGGATGATCAGCTGAGCAGACTATTATGTACACCATCTCCTTCTCTTCTTCTTCTCTTACAGACTATCATACAATGTTAGACAATTCCACCTTACTGCCTTTATATTTATTTAAAGCTTCTCCCCCTGCACTTTTTGTTCCATTGATGATGGTTATTTTACCATGTTCCTATTACTTGCAATAGCATCTAATTTCACATGCTTCCTTAAGAGATCACAGTTATTTTTTCCTTTCAAAGCTCTGTATTTATTGTACAATGGCTGCAGTTGGTTTTGACTGCCATGGCCAGTTCTACAGGCCCATTTGGCACTGCTCTCACCTAGTGCTGCTCTCATTACTTCCATTTTCCTCTCTATCTCCACCATTATTACTTGCCATATACTTGCCTCTTTTGAAAGTCAGGTCTTCTGAGTTTTATCATTGCTAATTCTGAAGAAATGTTCGTCAGATTTGCCACGCTGAATCACAGAAATATATGTGATGTGTACCCATGAAAAAAAAATTGAAATCCACTCATAAGCTTTCCCACATATGCATCTCAGTAATCCAATGTTAAAAGAGTTTTGTGTTAGCCTCAGCTTTTCAGGTCTATCATGACTGGTTTTCAGCAGAATGTATTCAGTGGTAATAAAGTCTGAAATTGTTATCTTCTTGAATTGTAACTACCACATCTTTCTTTCACAGCTGGCAACAATCTTTTAGCCAGTCACAAACATGCAAGGTCATTTCTTCTGTCAGATTGTCTGATCCTTAAATGTCTGCAGGGAGGTTGAGTTGGAGCTGTTGAGGGAGGTCTGCTTGGAGTCCGAGGTTAGGGAAAAGCTACAGAAGAATTACTGATGTATTTTCATTTTCTGCTGAAACAGATACAGGGAATCTTCTATGTCTTAGCCTGATTGGATGGTCATATCAACAATTATTCAACAAACAGTCAACAAAGTTAAATGGGAAGTTTTCCGACTGTTTTATCCATGTTAGTCACTAATGAGAAAAAAGAGTCCAAGAGATCTTTGCTCACCTTCTCAGTGCTGGATATAGTAACGATCAACTTTGTGAGGGTCGTGGGCAACTGCAGAGTTTTTCCCTCCCTTTTCTTTTTATTTAGACAACATCTACATCTACCCATGTTTGAATTACATCTAATCTTTAGATGTGATTTTCTAGTTCACTTCTGGAAGGACAGGAGAAACAGGACAGGGGACTTTTGTATTTCATAATGAGGTGATGTAAAATTACTTTTGTTTCTAACTACATCTGAGATCCATAGTGATTCATTAAGTATCAAGACATTAATGTATTGAGAATCAAAAAATGAGGGATTTGTAAATGAGAGGGTAGAGGCACTGGTTCAGTTTTATCCACAAAAAATGACCCAAGCTCTTTCAAAATATTTACAGAGGTGTGTAGCAGTGTTAACATAGACATGGCTGCAAAAAGTACTTTTTGACAAAAAAAGTCTTGTAGTCTCACATACAGGACAATCCACCCACTTGGGAGTTACTCTGTCCATTCTTGAATAATTAGTAAAGCTTTGCTCTAGTATTGCTTACATTTCATTCTGAGTCTTAAATATATTGTAACTAAGGAAGAACTGTCCACCTGTTCTAGCAAACCCTATGTCTTGGGGTGACTTTATGATGTTGTATCCCATATTGCCAAGATATGAATCCTGTGCCTTTCTGTGCCTTTAAACTGAGCCCAAGAGAGGGGAGAGAAAGAAAAAAAAGGCCAGATGAACTTTTTAAAAGCAGTTCTGTGCTCCAAGGTAACTCTGGCTACTCCTCTCTGCGTTCTTCTGCTGCAGGGAGATACCTGGTGCTGCTGCAGAGAGGGGAGGAAGCACCTTTCCTGCTTTCCAGCCAGCTTTCTGCTCTGTTTCTTCGGAGAGAAACGGAGAGTTAAACTTTGTTACCTTGGGACTTCAGCGTCTTCTTCTTGTTTTCTGGAACTGTGCAACAACACCAAAACGGCATCCGGGAGGCTCGGAGGGGCCTGTGCCGAAACCCCAGCTCCGAGGAGGAGGAGAGAGACCACAACCACAGAAGGACTCTAAATCTTCCAGGTTTCTCTCCACAGCAAGAGGTTTTATTATTTAGCATCATTATTCTTTTCCTGTGTGTTTGTCAAATAAATAGTTTTGCTTTTTTCTTCACTTTCCTCCAAGGAATATTTTTTTTCCCAAACCTGCTGGGGGAGAGGTGGCTGTAACCTGCCTTCTTTTGAGGAGACATTCCTTTCAGAGTGTTTCCCTGAATTTATCTCAAACCGGGACACCCTATTTATTTTGGTTTGGGTGTTTTTATCTTGACTTCAGTGGAAGAATAATAATTAAGAGGACTGAAATATTTGCCATCAGCCCTTCTTCACCCAGTGCATTTCCCAAGGAACTCAGAAACTTAAGACTATATATATGTATGTTTGTGTGTGTATAAATAGCAGCAAAATCTACAATTTTAAAAGGGTAGTATTCTAAAAGGACTCATTGGTGCTCAACCATGACCACGGGCACGGAACGCCTCCGTGCTGCCCAGCACTTCTTCCTGCAACAACACCTCATTCCTTTTGCAAGACAGGGCGCTTGCGTAGGTTATGCTTCTGCATGGCTGTAGGTGCTAAACATCTGGAGTCTGGTTACTTAAGGAAAATTCATTTTCCTGAGTTTCTTTTTCCAATCTGAAAGACATGAAACAATTAAGTGGATTGTTCCATAGTGGGGAAAAAGTTATCTCCCTCACAAGCTGCCATAGCAAAGGCAGATGTGCTGAATACCTGTGATTTTGTTGACCTCATGGAATGTGCAAACTTGGGGAAGGGTGCTCCAGGAATAGCGGGGAGTATACAGAAAGCAGACTTTTACTGCAACAATATTACTGTTAATAATTATGTCTCACGAAAAGAAGGTTAATGATGGGGTTAGATACTTCTTTGATGAGATAGTTTTCAGTTTGAGGAAGATGCATGCACCCTGATTTCACTGGAATTAGAAGAAATAGAGAGAGCATGAACCCCTTGCTCATAGTATGGTTTCCAGGTAATGCCCATGACCATTGCCTATTACATATTCCCATGCTTTAGCCATCACTTGTTTTCATGTGACATCTTCTTTGTCCAGGGCTGTTACGTCTCTTGCTGCTTCTTCTCCACAGAAGCTCATATGGTCCATAAACAGGTTTCCATCCCCTCAGGGTCCTTGGGTGGTGTTTTTCATATCTGATTATGTAATATGTCATTCATCTGGCATAAATGAAATGTAGCTACTGAAGACAGGAACCTGAACAAGCCTATGCGATTGCTCAGCCTTCAGTCTAATGCTCTGATTTTGTAGCTACACGATATGATAACATTTCACTTTATTCATATAACTTCATCACCTATTCCTGAGCACTCGTTGGCCTTCCAAATGATATCATGAGAGTAAAATATACTTAATGTTCTCATTCCAAGCCATATCTTTCTGAAAAGGTTTGGTTTTAGCCAGATTTGTGAAAGATGTAGCCCTTTGATGAAGATTGATCAGCTCCACTGGAATTCACATAACTTGCCCCTTTGGAGAAATAATTCTTCCCCGCTTAGACAGTCCATAATAGAGTGAGCTCTAGGATAACTATCTACCTAACACTAAGTTTTGTAATAATTGTGGCTTGTAGGGAGGTATTTGCCTTGTTGGAATACATCATAGTAGAATGAAGGAAATGCTGAAAATACCAGTGAGTTTGTTCCTGTTATTCACCGTCAGTATTGCCTCATTCTCTAGATTGCCACAGTCCAGGAAAGAATGGTGCCACCCTTGACTCCAAAGACTATCTCAGGGGATAATGGATATTACCTTCAAGAAATGAGATAAATGTCTTTTCATCTGAATTTCACTTTTTTTCTTATGTTGTATAACTATGTAAGCTACTGGTAATATCAAATATTTTTCTGCTTGGGTTTAAACACTTTTAAACTCTTATGATTCAATGTATATGCTAGTCATTCTGCAGCCTTTTCAATTAGCAGAAATAAAATTTATAGTTTTATTTCCGTTTTTTCAAATATTAAACTTTTCATTAGACAAAAAAGAAAGACACTTAAATATTCCCTGTCAAAACTTGTTCAACTTTCTGCTGGCTTTCTCTTAGTTTCTTATTTTTCCTTCAGACTCCAGCATAGGTTCACGATTAGCATTATCTAGCAGTCTGCCCAAAAATGAATATCCTCAAGCATTAAATCTTCTCCTCTCTTCTAGACTCTCTTGGACAAGTCTAATCTTCCAAGAGAAATTTTAACCACTACAGCCTGAAATGCAAGTGTATTTGAGGGATGCAGTTTATAGACTAATTCATCAAAAAGGCAGTCCTAAGTAATAAATAATGGAAGATTATTAGAAGGTATGATCTCAGCCACTTATCTTTTGGATTTACATTGAGTGATGAAAAAAGAAGAAAAGACATCAAACTATATGAATACTACAAAAAATGTGGCAATTCAAGTGAAATCTTTTGCTTCAATATAATTTTAATATAAAAAATAGCTCTTTAGAGGTAAGTCTCCAGAATTTTATTTCAAGAAAACTAAATTAATTGAAACGTAGCCAAAAAAATCCCATATCATAGCTCAGTTTCATTAAAATGGTGATATTAGATGTGTCATACCATATAACCTTGCAGTTATGAATCTGTCATACAATGCAGAAAGTTTCTGGACTTTTAGAAAATAATATAGTTGGGAGTAAACTGCTATAGAATTAATTAAGACATTTAAATGATCATATGAGGAAGAGAGTGAATGAAAGAGGTGGACCAGAAGAATTAGCTCAGTAGTTGCACACTGAGCTGCAGATATTCTAAAGAATATCTGATTTGGATCAGAATGTCATGGGGAAAGATCATTGCAGAGTATGTATGAAAAACATGCACAATTAAGTTGAATTAGTACAATAGTAAAGAAAGATGGAAAAACCCCTGATGAAAATATTTTCCATCAGAAAATGCTAGTTTGTCAAAATGTGTTGCCTTTGGCAAATTTCTAATTCTACACAGGTTTTGATAGGAAACTTCTTGAACAGGTAAGCTTCCTGACGACTCACTCCCCAAATCCTTAGCAGTTTGCCTGGAAGACTGCTTGACAGAAGTATTGTTTCTGAATTTTGCTATGTTACAGGTTAATTGGTTCCTTGAATTTCTGTTCATGAGAACTGAACTACAGATTAGTCCCAGGTAGGTTGTCAACTCCTGACTTCTGTCTCTGGGGTGTTGTGAATGTCTCTGGGAGATCTGAATGCAATGGCTGTGGCTCTATCTCATTTTCTTGTTGCCTCGCTCAGAAGGGCATTGTGTTACAGGGTTCTGATACTGAAGATATTTCAGAGGACCGATCCACTTTTTCTATTGTACCAGGTTAGTTATTATTCTTCTAAACAGGAAAATTATTATGAAGACTCAGACTAATATGTCGGGTAGGAATTCGTGTTTGGTTCAATGGTTGTAAGAATAAATTAGGTTTTGAGTGCTTTCAATCACATGCTAGATTCTTCTCAAATAATGTTGAATGTTGGATAACTGCATTGGTTCAGCATGGCCTGGTTTTTGGGCAGCAGGAGGGCCACAAAGGTGGCTCCTGCGAGGAAGCTGCTGGAAGCTCCCCATCATGTCCGGCAGAGCCAATGGCTGATGGCTCTGAGGATGGACATGCTGCTGGCCAGAACTGGGCCAATGAGAGAGGCTGGAAATGCCTCTGTGATGACATATTTAAGAAGAAAATCAAAACAAAGTCACAAGATTTTGGGATTCTAGTCAGAGAGGAGAAGGAGGTGGAAATATGTGAGGGAAAATAATATGGTGACACCAAGGTCAGTGGAGAAGGAGGGGCAGGAGGTGCTCCAGGCGCCGGAGCAGAGATTCCTCTGCAGGCCGTGGTGCAGCCCATGGTGAAGCAGCTGTGCCCCTGCAGCCCATGGGCCCACGGGGAGCGCAGAGATCCACCGGCAGCCCGTGGGGGAGGTGCCCGTGCCGGAGCGGGTGGATGCCTGGAGGAGGCTGTGNACAGGGAAAGACTCATCTGCTGGAGCAGCGGAAGGAAATCTCGGTGATGAAATGACCAAACCTCCATGCCCTGTCTCCATGCTGTCGGTGGGAAGGAGGGAGGGGCTGGGGGTGGGGGAAGGTGTTTTAAGGGCTTTTTTGACTTCTCATTACCCTCTTGTGATTCTGTTAGTAATAAATTCACTTCGCAACTTCAGTTGAGCCTGTTTCGCCCTTGAAGTGTTCCTCCTGGTCCTTGTCTCACTCGTGAATCCTTCGTTAATTTTTTTTCCCTTTTCCGTCCTCTGCCCAGCTGTGGCAGGGGAGGGTGAGTGAGCAGCTCTCATGGGTGCCTGGCATCAGGCCAGTGTCAAACCACGACAATAACAAACAATATTAATAGTAATTATAAATATAACTTCTGAATTACAAATTACTGGTGAAAATCAACTGCAAGACATGCATTCCTCTTGCTCTGTCTCCACTTTGAGAACAGACAAAATTCACGGGCTTTCCAGACTCGAGCATAAGAAGAAAAAAAATTAGCAAAAATTAGGTGTACAGGCAGTAACTGACATGTTACAGTGCATCATTAAAGTCCTGGAGTTCTACATTCCGTAATGACTGAAAGAAAAGCCACAGAATCAGATTCAGCTGAAGTATCTTTCTCTTGAGCCTCAGTACCCCAATAGACTCTTTTCTAACATTTAGCATCTATAGATCACCTTCGTACGAGTTGATTAGGCCAACAAATCTCTTGGTGAAATATCTTCAAAGTGTCATTCTTCTGGATTATATTCTACTGTGCAAATGGGAAGTAGCATCTAGCCAGATAAAAAAAGTAGAATGACAGTAGTCAAATGCAATAAAGATTTATATGTAGGCCAGTATATTAATTACTAAAGGTTTTAATTAATATAATTTACTAGATTTTTTTGTAATTTGTATCCTGTTTGTAATGTTGCAATATTCATGGATATGACAATTCTCAAAGTGTACTCTAAGTTGACGTGACACAGACTTTTCACAGAAGAGGCAGAGATGATAAATTACTTTTTTTATGAAACAATTTTCCATTCAAATATTTCTATGAAACTGAAGTGTTTTGCAGTTTTAGGTCGTATTGAAAAAAAATCGGACAAAAATTTAATGCTCTGTGAATGAGAATGGAATAAATAATTCAAGGTTGGTATTTGGGGGCTTTGGTTTTTGTCTGAAGTATTTTGGGGGTTTTGGAGGGTTGGTTTTGTTGCTTTTTTCTTTTTACTCAATTTAAAACTCTGTGAATTAGATATTGCTTATTATTTTTCAGGTCTATGAACTTCAAATATTTCTATATCTATTTTAAAAAATAACAGGGTTTTTTTGCTGCTAAATGTGCATCTTTTGCTCCAGACTCTCGCTCTTTCTATAGCATAGAAATTTTGTTTACCAATGACATGTTTCCAACTCTGAGTTCTTATTGACCTTGTTGAGAAGTAGAGATACTCAGTTTTTCACAAGAATAGTCATGTGATTCCTGAGTTCAAGGTTTTAATATAATTTTTACCCTTTAAATCTAAAAGGGAAAAAAAAGCTACAAAAATTTATTGCAGCAATAATGAAAGTTATATAGAGGGATTTTTCAGAGAGAGCCCACTGCTCGCCCTAACTACTGACGGCTTCTGAATGTAGAAAAACCAATTGCTTCTCCGAAGAACTCAAGGTTTTAAGAATGAGATGAGGATTTTAAAAGCTACTTTTTAGTTGTATTCAAAATAATCTTATTGACGTAATAATGTTTTAGATTAGTGTTTTCAGCTGGGAGATTGTGGCTAATAAGAATTTCCTAGGGATCTCTGTCAAAAGATAAATGTTTCTCTATAGGGAGTTTCTTCCTAATCAATAACTATTCATGAACAGACCACCCACATAGGTTTTTCTACCTTTGTCTTGATCATGATAGCAATCAGCATTTCCAGCATTTCAACCTCCCTTAATACAGACTTCTCATTCCCAGCCTGTGCTTCTCTCTTCGAGGCTGAACACTTTTGGGGCGAAATTGCTGACAGTTGTATTTCCTTCTTCCTTAGGTTTATTTTAGCCTGTTTCCATTATTTTATTCAAAGTGTGAATGTAAAAATTCCTCAGTTGGTCAATTTTTAGATGAAAGAGCTGGTGACAATAGATAGCTTCAGTTCTTGGGTGAGGATTTCCAGTGCAGTCTCAGATTAGATGTTCTCCTCTCTCTCAATGCGATTCTGAAGCCCCAGCAAAACTCATGCTGCAGTCACACATTAAAGCTGGAAGAAACTTGTCCTTAGTCTGACTTCTATGGTTGAACAAGTATGTAGTATTCATGCTATGCTATAGTGCATTATATACTTTCTTGGAAGGAAGGGGAAGAGCAGATAGAACAGAAACCAGGTATGAACATGTCAACCCACCGAGTGTTTACAACTGTGGCTATAAATATATAAACTATAGCTTTTCTGACCATTAGCCATTTCACTTTTCCACTAAAGAAAGAAAACTCTGGTTCACTCAGTGTTACCCCTTTTTTCAATCCTTTAATCTGTCCTATACATCTTTTTAGAACACTGTCCAATTTATAAATACGTCTTTTAAGTTATGAGTACCAGGATTGGACGTATTTCAAGCTTCAGTAATGCCTGATACATTAGCAATATAGTAATAAGGGAAAGGAAGTACTTTGCCTTATTATAATTAATAATTTAATTAATTACAGCAGAGGTCACTGTCAAAGTAAGAAATAGGTTCTTCTGCTCTAGGCTCTACACTGTCCCCAAAAGGAGGATGTGGCTGCACCCTGTGTTCTTTATTCTGAGATGGATGTCTTTATGTGTTTGACTGTATGAAAACCCGTATTTTTAATTTGTACCCAAGTTAGTGAGTGAATGAAGCTATGGTCTCATCCCCATCTCTACGTTCCAATTTTATGTCATTTCTGTTCAACACAGTGAAGTGTTATTTGTGTATTAGAAAGCACCTTTGACTGTATTTTAACTTTTCTGGGTACTCGTTTCATGTTTGTCCTTCTGCTCTCATTATCAGTTGCCTACTCAATCCCTTTTCCCCATTTTACTCTATATGTATTGCTAAGTTTATGTGCACATACTCACACAGAAACATACAAATATTGTATGCGTGAGTATTTTTAAGAATGGCTTTTTTTTTCCTTCTAAGCCAAGTTGGCTTATTACCAGAGCAGTTGTCCTTCTTTATTGATTGTGGCTTCTGGACATCTAATAAAATATTCTTAAACAGTTCCTAATTATTCATATTTTTCTGTTTCAATTCTTTCCCCCAATAGATTTGGCTTTATTTGTTCTCAGCTTTGGAAAGTTGACTCTTTTGAAGCTCCAACTAATTCAGTAGCTGCCATAAAAATTCTGAAACAAAGCCCAAGGAAGGTTCCTGACCTCCTCTTGGTTTGGTTCCAGAAAGAATATGAAAAGGGGGATGATGCACAATCTTGATTAAAATTAATAAGTTTCTGAAAGAGAAAACTAATTTTTAGAGCTCACAGTAGATTTTCATGGTCTGGAAGCTTGACAAGCATTGAAAATCTTTGTGGTTGATAATGCTGGGCATCTCATGAGCAGCGGTACTATTTAACTGGAAAGTGCTGGTATCATGGGGAAGTGGACTCTGGAATGGTTGTCTGTGACAGTAGTGTGAACTCCCCAGTTTTTAATCTATTCACTAGCACACCTCATGATGACTGTGTTACTGTTACCAGAGCAAAGATATCAGTTTGATTGTTTCTCTTCTGCATTGCGGTTCTGCCATGGTTTAACCCCAGCCAGCAGCCAAGCTCCGGGCAGCCCCTTGCTCACCCCCCGCCATCTGAATCAGGGAGAGAATCAGAAGGGTAAAAGCCAGAAAACTCACAGGTTGAGATAAAGGCAGTTTAACAGGGAAAGCAAAAGTCACGCACACAAGTAGAGCAAAACAAGGAATTAATTCACTGCTTCCCAGTAGCAGGCAGGTGTTCAGCCATCTTCAGGACAGCAGGGCCCCATCACATGTAATGGTGACTTGGGAAGACAAACACCATCACACTGAATATCCTCCCCTTCCTCCTTCTTCTCCCCACCTTTATATCCTGAGCATGATGTCATATTGTCTGGAATACCCCTTTGGTCTGTTTGGGTCACCTGTCCTGACTGTCTCCTCCCAGCCTCCCAGGCACCCTTTATTGGGTTGTCATGGCCAGATTTTGGTAGTGGGAGGACTACAGGGGTGGCTTCTGTGAGAAGCTGCTGGAAGCTTCCTCCATGTCTGGCAGAGCCGATCCCAGCCAGCTCAAAGACGGCCAAGCCTGGGCCAACTGGAAATGCTGGTAATGCCTCTGTGATAACATATTTAGGAAGGAGAAAAAAAGGTATTGTGCAGATGTAATTGTATCCAGAGAAGAGCAGAGTGAGAATATGTGAGAGAAACAGCTCTGCAGACACCAATGTCAGTGGAGGAGGAGGAGGAGGAGGTGCTCCAGGCAGCAGAGCTGAGATTCCCCTCCAGCGCATAGTGCAGACCACGGTGAAGCAGCTGTACCCCTGCAGCTCACGAAGGTCCATGGGGATGCAGAGATCCACCTGCAGCCTGGGGAGGAGCCCCACCTGGAGCAAGTGGATGCCCGAGAGGAGCCTGTAAACCCATGGGAAACCCACGCTGGAGGAGACTCCTGCTAGGATTTATGAAGCTGTGGGGGACCCACGCTGGAGCAGGTTGATCCTGAAGAGCTACACTTCATCAAAGAGTGACACACATTGCAGCAATTTTTAGAGGACTGTTGCCTGTGGGTTGGACTCACATGAGAGAAGATCATGGAGGGACTCCATGCTGGAGCAGGGGAAGGACCCCTCTCCCTGAGCAGTGGTAGAAACGTCATGTAATGAAGCACTTGTAACCCCCATTCTCTGTCTCCCTGTGCCGCTCAGGGGGAAGAGGTAGACCTGGGAAGGGTGGAGGGGGAAGCTGTTTTTAAGATCTTATTTTACTTCTCATTATCCTGCTCTGATTTTATATAATTCATAATATAATTTATAATAATAAATTAATCTCTCTAATTCATGTCGGTTTTGCCCGTGACAGTGAGTGGTCTCTCTCTGTCCTTATCTCAAGTTGTGAACCCACCCTTCATTATATTTTCTCTCCCTGTGCAGTCGCAGAGGGGAGTGATAGAGAGGCTTTGGTGGGTGTCCAGCATCCAGCCAGAGTCAACCCACTACAGTCTTTTTAGTGCTGAAACCTAGGAACAAACCAGGGACCCACCACAACCTCCTCCCCAGCGTGGCAGTGTGAAAAACAGAAGAGGCCTTGGCTCTGTATAAGCTTTGCTCAGCAGTTACAAAAACATCTCTATATTATCAACCCCGTGTTCAGCACAAATCCAAAACACAGCCCCGTTGCAGTCAGTGTGAAGATAGTTAACTCTACCCCAGCCAAAACCAGCATAGGTTCTAAGGGAGAATACTGTCCTTCAGTTTTAAAACCAGAAAGTGAAGTTACTTCATTTAGAGCAATAGGTCTTGTAGATTCATTTTCACATATACAACCTTTAAAACTCAAAGCATCATCTATATTCGGTCATGAAATAAGTGTTCCTTGAGATCTGGACTGCAGGCTTGCTTTGAGCAGAAACATACTTCATTTTCTCAGCCTGTCATGTGAGTGTTGTGTTGTATACAAGCATTCTGAAAAACAATCACCAAATAAGCACTTAGGAAAAAGGTAGCCAATGATGAGAACAAAAATAGGAAGTACAATCCAATTGTCCACACAGAATCAAACCCACTTTTTACTCTTCCATCTCCTGTTAATTAATTATTCAAAGAACTTAAAGCTTTCTCTCAAAATAATACCTTTGAAAATTTAGATAACTGTTACTTGGGAGTTTCAACTGAAATTCCAAGGACAACAAAATATACTGTTTCTATCTGCATTTTTATTAACTTAATGTGTTGTTTGGTTGGACTGTTTCTATTTAAAAGAATTCTTCAGATATATTCAAGTCATCGCTGTGAACCATGGTGAGAATGAGAAGGGTCATGCTACCACTGCCAGGTCTTCAGAATTCATAACATTTTTGAGCACTTCAGCTGGTAAGAACATTGTGTGGAGGGTCATCTGATAGCCTATTTGACTTTCTTTGAAAGCCCAGCTTCATTAAAGTTTAGTATGAGTGACTAGGGTAAAATTTGCATGCTAGATCACATGAAAGCTTTTCCTTAGTGTAAAACAAATACTTCTGGTTTTGTTTGGTTTTTCGGTTGTGAGTCCATTCTGCTGGTTTTGTTCACTTTAGATAGAAATTATGAAGAAAAATAGAGATTTCTGTTTAAACCAACTCTTTTATATAGTTGGACAGTCAGACAAACAGAAAGCTATTCAGGGTATCCTAAACATTCCTTTCCTCATCTGTTTCTTCAAATATTTGCGGTTGTCTTCATTCTTTATTTTGTAGTTTCTTTCTAATCTTCACCACTTCAGAATTATAAGGGTCAGCTTGAGAGTTAGAATTCTTTTTCTGATGTAAAATTTCATTTGGCAAAGCCAAGGAAAATGGCAACAAAATACTTTGGAATTATTGATGATGAAGGGAAAACTAAAATTTGATTTCCTTACATCTGCTTCTAATAACTTTTCTAAAAATTGTATCAGTGGATCAATGTTGAGTTTTCATTTCTGTTCAGATAGTAGGATCTGCATGTATACTTTACATCTTTCTCCCTTCTAACAACAGTCTCACTCTCTCAGTTATGCCCATCTCTCCTCTGTAAAATTTTTTTTTGCAAGAAATTTTTTGCCAAATATTCCATGGTAATCTGTGGTAAACTAATCTTTAGTTGGAACACAGAAAAAATTACCTTGTGAAAGTCCTATTTGTACCCAAGTGTCACTATGATGTGAATTGTTTCAGGATGGAGACCAAGCTGAGTGCTCTTTCCATGCTGCAGTTCAAATGGACATGTTTTACAGCAACACAATGAGTCAATTTTTTTGGAGCTGTTTTGAAGTCTCCATTCCATCTCATTCAATTTTCAGCTGCCTCCACTTGTTTAGCCTCTTATCAGCTTACATATATCGCAAGGATAAGACACTCCTTTAGCCAAGTTAATTACACTGTCTTCATCCCATGCAATCATGAGCAGGCCTGGTTATTTTAATCATCTTCACGCCTACTTTCCTATACACACTTTGCTTCCACGGTAGCCATTCTAAAATGTGTGAGCTGGACTCTTGCCTAGAAGTAAGCTGATCCCTGCATTACCCTGAAATGTTCTCACTGCGTTTGCTTCTAATTGGGTAATGTGCTGCACTGTTTTCATATGTTTTTTGTTCCTTGCTATCAAACATTCCATGCTTTTTTCATGACATGATTTATAAGACTTCCTTGTCACCTACATTCCTGCCAATTCTCCCAGAGATTCATCTCTAAATTGTTCTGTTTCTTCCAAAGTCTCACCCTCATACTGCTGCTAATTTAATATTTGCATACCCTGTTCCTTCTGTCTGGAACTCCCAGCCCTTTTAACTCACTGGATGTCCTTTGCCAAACACTTTTAAAAGTCAGGCTGAAACTTTCCCCTTTGAGTATTGCTTTTGTGTTCATATGTAATCCCTTTCAAAATGTTCGGAGCCCAGAAGTGTTTCCACATTCAAGTGATCAGAAGTGAGAGATAACAGCAGCATTTCAGGCCAAATCAGATATAGAATGATCTGTGAACCTGTCATTTCCTTGTAGAATTATACAACAGTGACAATCTCATGATGGTTATGTCACATACGCTGACAAAAAATCAGGATGTCCTCCTTGTAAAAACAAATCCAGGAGGTCCTTCATGTTCCTGAGCAGGTACAGGCCTGCTAGATTTACATGCAGCAATATGTTTGATAGCTTAAGTTGTTGGAAACTGAAAGTCTGCAGTTTAGCAGCAGATAGAAATTGTGCAGTTATCTAATTTCAAAGCAGTAAGTTCAAGAACTAAATAATTTTATTCATGCAAATGCTGCATGATTAGCAAGAAGTTAACAGACAATCCTTCTAATAAGTCCAAGGATGCAGCCTGATCTGCTCACATCCCTCTCTTTCATCATGTTTTCGACTCCTTCTGTTCCTCTTTAAATCTTGCTGTGTCTTGCCACAGAATTTAGGTCTTGTCAATCTACCAGTGTTGTGCCAATAATAAATGACATTATCAACTTAACATCAGAAGCTACTATTAATATATCAGTGTAATCTCCAAGATAGAATCAGTTTAAAAAGATGATCAGCATAATACCTGTCTGTCAAATTATGAAAATAAGCCATGGTTGTGTTTTTTTACACCATATTAATACTACACTGGCATTTCTACTAACTTGATTTCCTAGTTTAGTCTTCACTAGAGTTGCAGTGGAAAAATACTGAATTTCTGGGAACTTTAAAGAATAAACAATGTTTGTGCTTACCAAGTAAAAGGATTTAGTAAATAAATGGCATCCAAGTACTGTTATGAATGGGAATTACTTATGCAGGGTTTTTCAGTATTGGAAGAAAGCCTTTGCTGAAATGCAATAGCATATTAAAAGTGTAGCAAGAGATCAGCTGTGCAGTAAGGACAAGGATTGGCTTCTAATTATCTAGAGATTTCATTGTTGGTCAGAGTCCCTTCATAACCACTACAGTGGGGACAAAAAACTATTGAAGTTATATTCAAGGGTCTAAATGACCTGCCACATTGGCATATGCCAGAGGTAATGCTTGTAAGTAGCTGGAGTTACATTGACAAATTTCCCTACTGCAAAATTTAATAAATAGAAAGGGATCTTAGATGCTCTTACTCATTGCAAATTACTTACTGAAGAAATAACCATAGTTTACTTACAATTTTGTCTTTCAGAAGTTTATTTCACCTCCTGAAGCTTCTTCTTTTGATTTCTCATTGTACTTGAGGAGAAGTTTGTGCCTTCAAAAATTTCTTGAGAGGGAGATGTGCCCTGAAACCTTTCAGAAGTATAACCACCTGCCGGTCCTGCAAGCGAGCACCAATGCAGCAGCAGCTGTCTGCATACTCCCTCAAGAAACTAGAGAAAATAAAGTCAGCTTTGTATTTAGATGCTGAAGTTAGAGTCAGGAAAAGCGGATATTAATGGTGTAGGCAGGTAAATAGTGAAGTGAATATTTTATTTGAAAAGGCAGATAACATAGACTGTACATGCACATTTATTACCCTATTTCCTCTGTTGATTGTGTCTCTTGTGTGAATTTGGAAGGGTGAAGTCTTAGGTTATGAGTTCAGTTCTTAGCACTAGATTTGAGAAAATAAATCTTTAAATAAATTAATGCAAGTTCAAACTAGCACAGTTTATTTTAATGTGTTCAGTTTAGCCTTCCCAGTATGTGACAGCCCACCATGTGCTCTGCTGTGAGGGATGAGTGGTTGTGTCTGCATAGGAGCTCAGGGCCACAGCCGTGGTTCAGAAGCAGAGCATCTGCTGGGAACTGCCGTGGACTTTACACTGTGCGTGTATTCTGTAGCTTTCACTTCAGGCACAGATAACATTTTCAGGTGGGGAATAACCTACAATATATAATGGAATAAAAGCAAGTTATATTTTGCAACTCTAAATAATAAAAATCTTCACCTCAGTGAGTTCCTAGCTGGGTCACAGCTGGAACAGAAATCGAGTGCCCGATATTGGATAATCTAATCTTAAGGTTCTGAATAAATGCAGAAAGGAATTACAACGGGTGTCTACTCACAAAGGACTACTGAGCACACACAACACGTATTTCTGTTGTAGTTGCTTACATCAGATTTCATTCTGGCCTCATATTTAAGCTTTTACATGGTTTTAAATGCTTGCTGCAAAGTCAGATCTTTGAGAAAGACGTATGACTGGCAGAGAATAAATATTTTACATGGAATAATTACTTATTGCCTGAAGTCTTTGGCATGCTAGCCAGCAAGAAAAAAAACATTTTAATACATGCCAACCACACCTACAAAAGATAAGTACCGTCACAAATCATACTCACTTATTCCAAGATTATCATCTGATAACCAGTCCAAATTGCTGTTGAGATAATAGCACATCTTTTGATGTTACTGGCAAAGTGCAGGTAAAAATATTTCTGTGTTTGGCTTTCACCATTAGGGCTAAGATTTTACAAAACGTAACAACAAAACAAGAGCCAAAGCAAAAGAGGAAGAATACTTTCTCATAGTAGTGTAAATCAGATACACTTCAGCATACTTTGGAAAAAAAATGCCACCTACTCGAAACAGGCTATTAAATGAAAAGTGTATAAACACAATTTATTTTACTGGGCAACCTTTAGAAATATTTGGTACAATCTGTTTACTTTCAGCCTCGTTTTCTTAGACGTGTTTGGAAAATACTTGCAGCAAATATAATAGGTCACCCCAACATGAGAGAAGCTAAGTAACTTCTACTGGAAAAAACACAAACTGACTGTATTTTTGTGGCAGATTTCCTTGACACCTCAAGTCCACATCCATTCAAACGCTGCCTTTCTAACATCCCAGGAAGCTTTAATCAATGTCAGGTTTACACCAGCACAGAGCAGAATCTCTGGTTTATCAGTTTCAAACAATGGGATCCTTTATGCAGGGAGATTGTGACTCACTGTTTTGTTTGTCCTAGCTAATGAGAACTAACAGCACTGTCTGTAATGGATGTGCCATGGATATTACTGTGGGAACGTGCCTTCAGGAAGAGATCCAACTATCTTCAACTGTGTAGTCAAAGATGATTGTTATTAAAATAATTTTGGAAACTCATGTACAAGATGTACTTGAATTGCACAGTGAATAAGTTAACAATTGTTCGAACTTACCATAGCTGCTCCGCACGTATGTTCAACATGCAGTTTGTTGGCATTTTGATGCTCTGTGTGTGTGGGGAGAGGGGTGTGAGCAGACCTAGTCTGCTGACGCATCTTGATAGATGGATTGGGTTTTATCATCATTGAATCGGAGAAACACTGAGTGGTTCTCCAAGATGAAATAGCTTGAGGGAAAAGAATAAACATCCTGCATCAGACCTTACAGTAAATCAGACCAAGGAAAGGCTCAATTCAAGTGACTGGAAGCTTGCTCAGGATTTCTGCCAAGGTTTGTTACACCATAAATGAAAATCCACAAACTGGGAGATGAAAATCTGTTAAAAACCCTTGATTGCATACTTGCTGTGTGGGAAACTGTCAGGGACAACTCATCTCCTGGTATTTCTGTTCCCCTGCTAAGGAGGCAAAGATCCAGAGCAGAGCATGTAGACTTGACCATTTCCTGCAGGAGCAGAGTGTGGAATAAACCATCTGGGAAGAGAACAACTTGGTAAGGTTCTGAACAGTGAAGAGTTATAAATTAAACTATTTACACAAAGCAGCAACAGATATTTGGATACCATCATCATTGTAATAATTTCTTATACATTTATTTTCAAGAAGGGTTGTGATCCTGATTTTGTGTTTGCTGTGTTTGCTGTGATTACTGGTTCATCCAGAGCATGCAACTGCTGAGTGGGTACAGAAGCAGCATGTGCTTGTGACCAAGTGAAGACATGCATTTCAGATTATTTTACATGATGAAATTTTGCCGGAAAGGTCAGGACTGTGAAGTACTTAGTCGAAAAAAAAAGATAAAGCAAAAAAGTTAGCAAATCTGCTTTTTAGTTATTCATAACGCTTCTTGTCCCAGTCATGCACATTGTATGATGTCTATACGTTCTCCTGCATGTATTATAAATTTTGTATCTATGTAAAAATATTTTTATATGTCCTATTGGCCTCTATGGCTGGTGGGTGGCAGACCTGAAACCTATCCTTCACCTTAGCTAATAAGAAAAGTTTTTAAACATGTCAAAAGATTCCTTTAAATCACATGTGAGAGCTGCTACATTGAAATGCATCCACCATGAACCGTGTCAGGGACTCTTATTGCAGAAATTAGCAGATATAACTGATCAGAAATTCAGTGAAGTACTGAAAACCAAGTGCTCTCTTGGTTTGAAGTATTATAGACTGGTTTGAAAATGCAGTAAATGTAAAGAAAAAGAAGAATAATTGAAATAATCAATGGAAATTCTCAAATTTTCAACCAGAACATAAATATTTGCATTCTGAAAAGCAGCTGAAGAAATGGCTTAGATCTTCACATTTCCATTCTTCTCTTCTGGCTTAACTCTTAAGCTAGAGCACATCTCCTCTCATACAACAATGAATTTGTTTTTCCAACAAAACCATCAATATTTTCCATTAAAAAAATCACAGAAACAATGAAGGGTACTTTAATCATGACCTAAAAGCCATAAATTTCCATTATTGAGAACTAAAAGGGCATTAGATGCTTATTGGACCTTTCAGGTGAGATGCAGAATGGGAACATGATGGACAAATGGGGTGTCTGCAGTATCTTTCCACTGTGCTCGTCCACTACAAGGCTGTATGCAGTCTGGCAGTAACATCTGTGTTATTAATCTGAAAACCCAGATGCTAAGACCATTTGATTTTCTCAGTCTGCTGGGCATAATAGAGACATAATCAGTCCCCAGTTTGTGCCCTGCTTCATCGAAATTGAGCACTACATATCTGTGCAATATTTTTGCAAACTACATTTTCTTTTGCATTATTATAAACTGGAAAGCTGATATCTAAGAATAGAAAATCAAAAGTAGCTATAATTAAACAAGATTATGAATATTAAGTAAATTACTAAGACTTTCAAAAAATTTTACAGATAATATGGTTCAGAAAACTGAAAAGAAAAAGGAACTTTTTATCTAGTGTAGGAATGAATTAGAAAAGATTCCCTAAAAATAGTCCACAACCTAGATGATATTACCATAAATACATATCCTTCTGATATTACTATACACCAGCACAAATGCCCCTTTATTTGTCCCAGTGTAGAACCAGAAAACCTATTCTCTGAACAGGACTTGGCATGCTGTGCTGGAAGAAACCTGCCTGTCTGAAGAAGGACAGCTAAGAAAGTCTTGGGAGCAGGGCTGAGCGAGGTCACCTTGCTGGGGCTGCCTTTGTATTATGGAACACTCACTAAACCAGGTAACCCATGGAACAAGAGGAGCATGTTGACACGTGTTTGGGGGCCTTGTACAGGATGAAGATGTAATCAGCCATTGAACATTTATAACTAGTATTAATGAGCCATTAAAATGATAGGAAACCCTGCATTCTTATTCTACTCCTTTGCACTTACTATCCTGTGAAATCTCAGTGGGTTTGAGTTGGGAAAATTTGCTTGTTAATTTCACGTTTATCACAGGCACGACATAGATAGTCATGATACCAATGGCAATCTGCCCCACAGAGCCCCCACACTCTTGTCAGCTGTTTTTTGGGAGCAGTTCTGCTGGTACTCCCATGGCAAACAAGACGAACCGTTGGTTAGTGCGTTGTCCAAAAAGGCGATGGACAGTGTCCATTAAAGTAGGTTTAGCACCGCTCTGTCCAGAGTCACACATCACACACAAGCTCCTTGTCAGTTGGAAACACAGACAGAATAAACTCATGACTTCCTGGCAGAGGCTATGTGGACATTCTGTTTTTCCCACCCTCCCTTTCCCCTTGGTAAGCAATGTATTATCCTCCTTGGAAATGTAAGGCACACTGAGACAAAGATCCTCTATACCCTCTATGTGGGTGGAGAAGAGACAAAGTTTTAACATGCTCCTGAAAATTGTGCTGTTGAGCATTTGAAGAGTAAATAAGAACTCCAATATCCTTTTCGCTTTTGAAAAGTACTTATTTTCTCTACATATTTCAAACCCCAGTGCTCTAAATCCGTAGAGGCGTGTAGTGCTTGCACAGAACGAGAGATGCTTAGCTCTTAGACACAGGACAGGTCATATAATCAAAATCATCCTTTGCATACTTGTAGTCAAATGAAAGTTTGGCCTTAAAGGAGTCTAGAAATTAAATGCCCCTATATAATTTAACCAAGCTTTGGTGTTCTGAGAATTTAATGTTGTAATACATTTGACCTCAGTAAATATTAGATATCTGCTCGAATATCACTTGCTGAATTCTGGCACCAAATCTCCACAATACCCTTCCTGTGCTGTTTGGTAGCAAGAAGGGACCCAGATGAACTGACAGCCTTAAAGTGTTTGCTGCTACCCTAGAAGCTTCTGGACGGTCATTTATAGTGCACTACATTATTTTCATAGTGGTAACACAGCTGTGAATTTGATATGAAATTGCATTTAAATTAAAATAATTCTCTTTCAGTTCAACTCTCATGTAAGAAGTACCTGAGCCTCTTGATTCAATGACCTCACTATGTCAGATTGCCTAGAGCTCCTGATCAAACTGCTCTAATTCCCTTTTTTAAAGGTCATGTAAACATGTGTGCTTAGCGAATTAGATGCAAATTCAACTCCCTATTCACAAAGCTTCCTAGTTAAGTTCCTTACCTATCCCTCAGTTGCAAGCCTGCACCTGACAGCAGAATATTGGCTTTTGAACTGTGGTCAAAGACATGATTAAACAAAGAAATTACTGCCCCCTGCAATGTAGACAATACAGATAGAGAGAAGTGAAGCTACATTTTTTCTAAACAGTGCTCATTATGTAGGTCAACTAACTCACTTTTTAATATGGCTGTCCCATGATTTTATTTGGGTTTTTTAAACTGTGTTTTTGTAGGGATGGTATGTGCTGAAGAGCAATGTATAGATATCTAGGTACCTATGCATGGGTTTTATTAGCGATGTTGCCGTAATTAAGGACTGCTTGAGCATCCTTCCTTACAAGGTGTGCTAAAACAACAAAAAAAAAGGGAATTATGAATGTCAGTTTTAAGTCATCTCCATCAAAGACTGAATGAAACACACTGAACAGTTCACCATTTTAATAATAAAAACAACAGAGCAAATCTTTTTGATTCTGGCATTTCAGTTCACATATAAATAATAGTTTCAGTGCCGATTTTCATAATTCTGCAAATAAAGTTATTACATTTATGATCTTGTTGTTAGATCAGTCCTTACAAGTAGTGACTAATTATCTGTGTACGGTTATTCTGACCCTTACTACCTTAGTTCACCGCATAGGTCTGTGCAGCACAGTACCTTACCTCTGACTGGGGCTGGTGCTGGAAAAAAAAATCAGCAGAGTGTCAGCTTTCCCCAGACATCTAGTTGTAGTATCCTGGAAATAGCTGCTCTGAAATAATCCTGAACTCATAGTTTAGAACTTTTCTGCTGTGCCAGACCCGAAATCTGAGGATGGTAAGACCCAGAAAGTCACCAGGTTTGTGTAATAGTTAGATTTTGCAGACAATGAAATCTCAACTTCTGTGTTTGCCTCTAGGTTTTCAACCTCTAGGTTGCAGATTTTCAAGAGTTTTCAAAGACCAGGAGAACAAAAACATCTTTCAAGAATGTGAAAATCTCAGATGAAAACACACGAACAAACAAACAAACAAACGATAAAGCAACAAGTTACCCACATCTGTTGTCAGGCTTGGCAAACCACGAGATACAAGAAATGCTGTGGGATCGTCTAGGGCAGACAGTTATTCAGGGTACTTTGATGCTTACCACAGGCTGCACTTTTTCCAGGTGCATCACCCTACAGACAAACCTTGCTGTGGGAAGATCCACAGTTCTTGTTAGACCTCAAGACTTCTTGAACTACATGAAGTTACAGCACTGTTAGAAAAGAAAAGAGAAGTTTCTTGGTACGATGTGTTTTGCTAGGTGCCATGACAGGTTGTAACAATGAGGAAAAGGTAGACAGCAAAACATTTCCAAGGGCCTGATAAAGAACCAGCATACATGTAAATTCATCATTCTTATCAATAAACCGCTCCCTGCAGACTCTCCTGATATGCCTACCAAAGATGAGGTATACAGCTACCTCATGGGCTCAGTGTGAGATGAACCAGCAGTCCCACCCTTAGGTCACAACAAGAGCTGAGTATCAGCCACTTATCTGCCTTGAGGTCCCACTGGGGTGCTGATCCCTGCAATTCTTCCTTTCAGAAACAAATGAATGGCAATATTGGCCAGCAGATTTCTTAAAAAAATAAAATTAAATAATATTTGGAATAAAATATTAAAGGTAATTACACCTAACAATTAGGGGGTCTGAATACTTCAAATCTTCTGTGGAAACAAAATATTTCAAACCTTGTTCTTACCTTAAAAGTTTAAAAGAATTAGTCAAGAAGGTCTCTGAACCACTAGAGTTAATTTTCTTTACCAAGTCTTGGGAAAGAAACGGTATTTCAAGGAATTGCTGACTTGCCAGAGCAATCGTAGCATTTAAAGAGAATGGCCCAGGAAATGATATATCAGTTATTCTGATACAAATCTTCGGAAAAAAAAATTAGAAAGCTGGACAAAGTCAGCACTCTATCAACAGGGAATTATGTGCTAAAAATAAAGCTATATCATTCAACATGGTTTCAGAGAAAGTAGTTCTTGTCAAATTATCTTCTTTAGGTTTTTCTTTTATAAGATTATAGGTCTGGTTGACAAAGGTAGCTGTGTTGTTACAGTGTAATTAAATTTCACTGAGGCATTTGACATACTACACATGACATTGTGTTTTAAAATCCTCCATTATATGTAATTAATAGAGCACAGATTACATGATTTAAAAGCCACTTGACTGATAGCACTCAAAATGTATGTACTAATGGAAAGGCATTAATTATCTGGGCCATTAATAACAAGACACTGCAAGACTCTTGGTCCTAAGCCATTTTAACCCTTATTTGAAAATAATCTGAATGCTGGGTGCAGTTTGAAGGGGACACAAAGTTGATGCTGTGAAAAGCGATCAGGAGTCAGCTGTTAGAGTATGCTGAATCTCCTGGATAGGTAGCCTGAAATCGGCAGAAATTTGAACGCACTGAAATGCCAGGAACAGGGAGCAAAAGTGTGTTGCAGAGTGGAGCTGCCAGCCCATGCACCCAGAGAAAAGCACCTGTGCATCTTTGGAAGCGTGAAAAACTCATCCAAAATGGATACAGAGGAGAAACCTAATCTTTGATGTTAGACAGAGTTTGTATGGGCATCAAGGTGGTGCCAGAGTAAGCTCTGGAGAAGTGAGTGGAGTAGAGCTGAGGGGATTATTTGTATCTTGTGAGGAGATTTGAGGGGCTAAGACAGCTGTGGAGAGAGGAACTTAGAGAGGGGGCAGTGAGATGGGGAAGTGAGCACTCCTGAAATGTGGCTCCTGGTGTTGGCCCACTCCTTTTCATAACCCTCAAGCCCATTTCCCATCCTGCAGGTGTCTGACCATGGCTACTCACATCCAGCACCCTTCCCATGGCCATGCTCAGCTCCTCACCCTGCAGCAACTGAAACAGACTAGAGGGCTGGCAGCCACCACTGGGCCATCAGCTTTCCCCTCTCTAAGGACCTCCTAGGGGAAACAAATAATATAGGTCCTGTGGATGGAGATTAAATGGTACTAATGGTCCTTTCTGGCTTCAGAATCCATGACTCACCCCTTACTGCCTGAGTGGGCTTTCCTCCTTGGTTAAAGGTCTAACAGGAAAAAAAATAGAGCTCATTTCTAATCTCTTAGCAAAAATCAAATGGCCTTGTATGTCTGATAATCTCAGTCTGATTAATTTTCTTTACCTGATCAAATGGCATTTGGAGTTTCCCAGGGAAAAAAAGACTGGAATCAGTAAAAGCACATAAGAACATGCTGCAAATGTGCATGTAGCAATCCTATTTTATAGTTGTTCGCAATGGCCAGTATCTCCATGCTTAAGCTCTCCACGACATTGGAAGTGATGGTAGAATTGCATATTTCACTTTGGCAGTATATACACTGAAATTGGAACAATATAGAGAAGATTAGCATGGCTCCTGGGCAAGGGTGACATGCACATTCATGAAGAGTAAGAAAATTCTTTTGAGCCAACAACATGGCCAGCAGGACTAGGAAGGTGATTTTCCCTCTTTACTGGGCTGTGGTGAGGCCACACCTGGAGTCCTGTGTCCAATTTTGGCCCCCTCACTACAAGAAGGACATTGAGGTTCTGGACCGTGTCCAGAAAAGGGCAATGGAGCTGGTGAAGCATCTGGAGCACAAGTCTGATGAGGGGCAGCTGAGGAAGCTGGGGGTGTTTAGCCTGAAGAAAAGGAGGCTCAGGGGAGACCTTATCACTCTCTACAGCTCCCTGGAAAGAGGCCGTAGCCAAGTGGGGCTCAGTCTCTTCTCTCAGGCAACCACTGACAGGACAAGAAGATATGGCCTCAAGCTGCACCAGGAAAGGTGCAGGTTGGACATCAGGAAGAATGTCTTCACTTAAAAGGCTGCCCAAGGAGGTGGTGGAATCAACATCCCTGGAAGCATTCAAGACTGGACATGGCACTTGGTGCTGTGGTGTAATTGACAAGGTGACGATTGGTCAAAGGTGGGACTTGATGATCCTGGAGGTCTTTTCCAACTTTAATGATTCTATGATTTTATGATCTACTTAGTTTATGACTCCATATACCAGGAAGGATTTCGGGTTAGTATATTCTTTTTAAACATTAAAGTATTTCTCCAACAGCTAATATTGAAAAAACACATCCCAAAAGCCTTTACTGGAGTTTCATTTAGGGCATAGACCAATTAGTTAATTGTTCCATGCTAAAGCAAATCCTCAGCCATTTATTTTTCGAAATTTTAACTTCTACTTAATTTTATTAATAGCCAGTACCCTTATAAAGGGCCAAATTAAGCCAAAATCCTTCATGCAAGGGGGCATAATGTCTAGATTTTAAAAATCCATGTGAGACTTGAATTTGTTGGTTAAAACCCAATACTAATTAAAATTAGACAAAATCCAAAAGACCTTTGATAATTACATCAAAAGTTTGCATTCATTTGATGTGGATTGTCTATATTTCATTGTTATTCTCTTAAAAGATTATTTATGTACAAAGAGTTAGAAAAGAGTATTAATATTTAAAAAGTGGAACTATGAGGGCAAACACTGATTCAGCATATGATTTAATTTTTTAAATGTTTGCTTTTTTCTGCTCAAAACCATGACTTGTGACATTGTTTTTTGCACAAAGAATGATCTACAAAGATCCTTAGTAAAATATGTTTCTAGTGGAACAAGAAGTTTAGCTTGTTTACTGGCGACTGGATTCAACAGCATTTGCTTAACCAGCTGGGCATTAAGGAACCACATCAGTCATATTTTCATTCCAAATTTGCCACTGGTTTACTGAGCAAAGTTCCTCAGAGGAAAAAATCTGATTTCATAAAAGATCACACACACCAGCCCTAACAATCTGAGATGTTGTACTGAAAGTTGTCTGGAAATTCAGCATATTTTATGCAACTAAGTGCAAACTACTTTCCTCACAGATGAGTACATGGAAGGCACTGCAGTATCATAAAAGGGAGAGATTACAAAAGATGTCTAGACATGGAGAAAGTATGACCTCAGTTAGAACACTCTGGTATTTACTTTTCCTTTCTATAGAGAGATATACAATACTTCATGATTTCAGTATGCAAGGCAGCACGGTTTCTGAGCAGTTCAGCAAAAATCCTCAGTTGACTGCAGGCTGGGAAAAATAAAAAATAAAGGATCTGAATGAAAATCATCTCTGAGAGAAAGATAGGAAGCGGAGTGCAGCTACTTTTCATTCCATCATGCATTTTAAAGGTATCCATATTTAAAAAACCAACTCAACGAAGCCAACCCCCAAACCACACCAACATTATAAATTTCCAATTATTTAGGAAGCATTTAAATGGCAGTTGGCTGTGTAGCCTCACTGCAGACTCAGTGTACACAGCAGAGAAACTTTGTCTCAAACATTCTTATTTCTCTACTCTGCTCTCATGACACCCCACCTGGAGTACATCCAGATCTGGGGCCCCCACAAAGGAAGGACACGGACCTGTTGGAGCAAGTCCAGAGCAGACCACAAAGGCGATCACAAGCTTGGAGCATGTCCTATGATAATGGATTGGGAGATTGGGGTTTGTTCGGCCTGGAGAAGAGAGGGCTCCAGGGAGACCTTGCAGTGGATTTCCAGTATCTAAAGAGGTTACAGGAGATCTGGAGAGGGACTTTTGTCAAGAACATGTAGTGACAAGGGGGAATAAATGGATTTAAACTTAAAGAAAGTAGGTTTAGGTTGGACATAAGGAAGAAATCTCTGCCAGGATGATGAGACGCTGGAACAGGTTGCCCAGAGAAGTTGTGGATGCCCCATCCCTGGAAGAGTTCAAGCTGCAGGATGGGCTCTGAGCAGCCTGGCCTAGCGGAATGTGTCCCTGCCCATGGTAGGAGGGCTGGAACTAAATGATCCCTAAAATCCCTTCCAACACAAACCATTCCATGATTCTCTTACATATAGGTAACAATCAATTTTTTACTTAATCTTGGGTTCAGGGTCCCAGTTTTCCTTTCTTACGTATTTGAATCTCTTACTTTATTAAATTATTTTATTTATTTTTAATGGTACTCCTTAAATATTATTGCACAGATGTGAAGTAGTGTATGATTTTTGCTCTTCTTCTTTGAGGTCTAGTGATGGCATAGAGAGACGCCTATTGAAAGACACATTGACACCTTGGTTTTGCATAAGAAATTATCAGTAAAGATTCTTAGTTTAATTAAGTAATATATTTAGCTTGCTGGCTGTTCATTTAACATTTGTAACAGCTCAGTTCCATGTATGGCTCCCATCAGTTCTGCTTGTGGCTGTGTGTGTTGAGTCCACACACAAAAGGAGTATCCCAGACTCTGAGCTAGGTAGCGAGAAATGCAAAATTGCTGGCTGACCATCCTTGCAAAATATGACGTATGCAACCAAGCAAAACAGAAAAGCTCTGTGTGTTTTCTGCATGGCAAACTCTTATCCACCCAAGATAATCCAGCTGCATGAACCAGTCTGGCTGCAGACGCTTCAGGTAGCTCTGTGCCTAACTTGAAAGAATGAATTCCCTTGTGCTGCTGCACTTTGTTCCTGGTGCCTGAACTGCTCAGTTATCTCCTACAGTGTACACTTACCCACAGTAAACATACCCACAGTGTCAAAGACCGCAGTAGAACCTGTCTTGGTTTTACTTGGGCAACCATTGTTTTGTTTTTAATCCCACAGTGTGTTTGTTTTGATCACACACCTTGAACTTCTGCAACGAATAGGGGAAGAGGTTTATAAAATGTTGTTTACAGTACAGCTCCACTCAGTATACCATACTGACTGAGTCCCAGGCTCAGACCTTGTTATGAGTGAGGTGAGGGCACTGGTGGAGGAAAAAATTATTGAATGTATACAGGCAATTAGAGCCTGCATCATTGCTTACACAAAGGGCTGGTGGAGACAAGAACGCAGGCTACTGTTTTTTTAATGTGTTATCTTCAAATGTGGTACCTTGGAGGTTTGTGTGTGTCTATATAAATAAAGCAAAAGCCAGAAATGCCAAAGTATGAATGGACAACACTGTGCTCCTTAAGATGGCAAAAGGCAGGCAGTATAGTTTGTTTTCATGATGTGTGATTCCCAGGAGCCACAGCAGATTTCAGCAGGGGAAACCTACCAGAGAAGTCCTCTTGGCTGCAGATTAGAAGATCTCTAAGGAGCTCTCTAGGAGTAGAGAAGGGTTATTAAAAAGAGATTACTTCCAGGCTTTGACAAACTTCTTGGCGCAAGCTAAAGGTGACTTTTCAGAGGTTTACAACTAGTTTGATAAGATTTTCAGAAGGATATCATTAAGCACCTCTTCAGCACTGAGGCTAAGCTTTTCTCAACCTGCAGGTTCTTGAGACAGACTTTGAATGTGCCAAAACTTAACAAAGTAGCTGGTAGTTTACACTTTTTTAATCAGCATGACAATATAACCTGTTAATCATAGTCCCAAAGATGCACATTTCATGTGCATACCAGACATCTGAAATTAATAACTCTACCCTAAAATCTACAAAGCTAGATGAAAGAAAGTAGCTCATATTAGATGGTTTTGATTTTATTTTTAAATAATCATATTAGAAAGTCAGTTCAGTGAAACTGTATTTTTCTTTAGCATAAATGAACAATTATGATGACAATCTAGTCAGGAAAATGTCTCATCTCAGGTTAGTAACTAATCAGTATATAACTGTGAAAGAAAGAGAAAAAAATTAAAACCCTCTTCTTTGAGTGAGCCATAGATACACGAGTCTGACATTTTCTTTGGGTAAAGTTTTGTGTAGAGGGGTTTGCAATTATGTTTTTAAATCTAAATTTCACTTCAACGTGTACAGGAGTGTTTAAGGGCAATTTTAAATAATCAGTAAGATCAGTGCCTAGCCTCCTGAGCTGGAAAGTATTTAAAAACTAATTACTGACAATTCTGCTCATGCAAGTTCGTGTAACTCACTTGTTTATCGCTACAAAAGAGAATTGATGAGAACAACAGAGGTGGAAAATACAGTTCTCAATAAAATAAAAATGAGGAAAGGTATTAATGTCTCCCTCAGATATGTATATTTATCTTTGATATTAGTGTGATTTCCATTTGTGCATGACAAAAAGATCAACATTAGAATTCTTAGGGTTAATGTTAACATGGCTTCCTTTTTTACACTCACAAATAACTGTAGGAACAGTTTTGCAGAGTATGTTATTTGATAACAAACAGACATTTAACTATCAGATTAACAGGTACATTAATGTATGTAGATGTTGACATATCCACATTTGCACCCATAATTACTTGCAGATGTGGACTTTGGGCACAAAAATGGCCATATTTTAGATACTACTCTTCGAGACTACAGCTTATTTTTATTCTCTGCTGATTTAGGCATGACGTTTTTTAAAACACTCAGATTCCAGCTAGGTTTGCGCCCCTAACTCAGGCAGGTGTTTTTTGAAATTTCACCTTGAAAGCACACTTGGAGTTGCCACTTTTCGAATGTACACAAGAATTCCATCTGCCTTTTCAAATTAACACGTCTCAGCCTTTGACTTTTTTTATCTACAGGAAGGTTGTTATGAGACGTTTCTTCCTGCACTTAGAGGTTTTGCTCTATGACTTTGCCCCCCTTGGAGCTCTTCAACTCCTCTGTCTAATCACCGAGGGTTCTTCATGGTGCTCTGCTTACATGCAAAGCAAGAGCAAGCAAACAAAAGCTGTTTGGGTGCATCATCATATTTCTTACAAATTGGTGAGAAAAAATAGAGAAGTAGCTAATTTATTTCACTACATTAAGAAACCTAGAATTTCGGAGAGAAGCAGGAAGGTAAAAATCTTCCAAATTCTGTCCTGTAAATTTGGATCAAAGAGAAGGTCCATGGCAGAGAAGACAACAGAGTAATAATGGTGACAGTGCTTACAACTGCTTCAATGCTTTCACATATTAAACTCCAAGACAATGGTGATTTTAAGGCCTCATGGAATGGCAAAGAGACATTCTGCAATTATAAATAAATCTGCTTATTCATGCAATGGTAGTCCATTGTATTTCTAATAGACCTCTGACTCGTAGAGAGTCAGTATAATGATCTCTGCTTAAGAACTGAGGTGCCTAAAAGCCTTCATCTTGCCTCTGAAAACAGGCCAGCTTTCACTCTGGTGCTCCCTTTACCAGAAGCATCATCAGAAATCTCAGGAGTCTCTTGGCAAAGCTGACAGTGGCTGCCTGTAGCCATTGGGAAAGGTGAGTTCTGTGTACTGCTGTAAAGCCTCAGATGCCAGGTGAAAGAAACCAGTATTGAATGATACCTCCTAAATGTGTCAGACTATCTACCGTAATTTCTGTCCTGCATCCTCTCATCCCTTCTGCCTACCTTATGACAACAAACGCAGATGGATTTGATCTGCACCTAATCAGCCACCAAATGAGAGAAAGTGACAGAGCCAACTGGGCCACAGGTTAACTCAGAAAGTTGTCTTCACAAAGGTGCCACAGGAATTTGATGTAAAGGACACCTATGCCATTATTGATATCCTTCCTTCCTGTCATCACTGCCTTGAAAAGGCTGAGAGTCTGATCTCTTTTTGTAGTATGGTGTAAAGTTAGGGGCAATTTTCACAGAAAATAAGTATAGAATCTTGATATGAAGAACTTTGGGATAATGCCAATGCTTATTGGGAAAAACACAGCTTCAGATCATAAGACTTTCTTTTATTGTGCTGGTTGACAACGTCCTAGGAGTGCTGCTGAAGAGACACATGAAGGAATTCATGTCTGGTTTTTACATACCAGTCAAAGTTAGGATAACATACTCAACAGCAGATGAGTTTCTGTGCTGCAATACTTTTATAAAGGTCAGAATCTAAGTAGCAAACCTTTTCCAAAGGACAGTGGTCTAAGACAGTGGTCTAAAGCCAATGGATGCTGGAACTGGCCTCATAAAGTGACTGGAGACTTTTCTCCTTTGCACAGGTGGCAGATGACATTCTTTATGCCCTATTCAGTACAACAAATAGAAAGAAGAGAGGCATGAAAAAGCTAAAAATTAAACCCAAAATGCTTCAGCACTGAGAGGAAAGATAATAGCAAGAGAAAACAAAGTGCAAATGTTAGATGTTACTCATATTGCTTACCACACTGTTGAAGATGTTGAGATATTTTGGTGATAAGTGTAGTAAAAGAATCCATCTAGAACAAGGGTGGACTTGTCCATGGAATTCTGGTGTTTCTACATTCAACCTTCTCAACGTGCAATGCACGTGCACCTTCCACCATTGCAATTAGTTATTTCATTGGTATGTTATGAAACTAACAAATGCTTATACATTATTTTGTGTTCCTCAGAGAGGGAGGATTTTGAGCTACACCCATTAGAGATGAAACCAAGTGTTATAAAGATAAAAATACCAAAGAACAACAATTCCAAATGGAACACAGATATTCAAGGAGACTCAGTCTTTAAGATAAGAAAAAAGAAAAAAAGAAAGTTGGAGCTCTAAATGCAGTGTGGAAGCTGAAGAAATAAATGAGTGTAGTAATGTAATAACTTGTTTGGGTCAGGACCATTTTGTGGAAGGATAGTCAAATAAATCTTCTAAAATCAGAAAATAATGTAGATGAAATACTTTTTATTAGACTCATTATATGTGTTATGGTTTTGAAAATAGAAAAGGAACCTAGATCAAGCAAATAGTAACTGATTCCATTTAAGATAAAGTGATAAAAAAATGAGATATTCAACTAAACATTTACAATTCAAAAGGACAAGCTTTGATGAACTAAGGGAAATGTTTAATAAAGCCCATTAAAACTAGAATCCCAAGGGATCTGACCATGGAAGAAACCTGGAATTTCAAAGTCAAAAGTTTTGAATCTTACAGAACATTTTACTTTAAACTAGAGAAAAATTTCAAAGAACTCTCTGGTAATCTACAAATGAAGGACGAAATTTTAGACTGTCAAAATAGATTCTGTGTTTGGCCTGGAAGAAGATATTGAACAATATGATATTTCCTTTTTGAGCCATATAAATTGAGACTAAAATGCCGGAGGAAAGAAGTTGGGCAGCTTTGCAGTCAAGGTAAAACAGAGATTAAAGATAATCTAGGTGTGGCCAAAAATGAAACAAATTTTGCCTCAGGTTTCAAAAAGAACAATTATGTTGATTTGGGAGGAAAACCAGAATGTTTCATGGCAGCTTTCATTTACACTCCCTTGTTATCTCAACTGTGGTGGAAACAGAAGTCGTGAGTCTTAATGCACTCAAGTCAGGGGGATTACGCGGTCTCCCTTGCAGGATTTACGAGAACACACCTTTCAAATCAAACACCAAATACTGTGCCTACAGTTAAAAGAGGAGAAAGTAATCAGGCATCTGTAAGCCTGTAACTCTGTAGACTGCTTTAGGACATATTTTGAAGAAAAAAATATTTAAAGAAAGTTTAATTGGATGTAAAACAACAATGATTTAATCAAATGTAGATCATCCTAGACAGAGTTTCTAGACAAAGGAAATGGACGGCATTTCATATATCAAGACTTCAGGAAATGGTGCCAACTTATAAAGCTTGTAATTTAAAATCAAAGAAAGGAATGAAGAATCTGTGATGTCGAGTATGAAGCTGTCAGATAGAGGAACTGGAGATGAATTAGCGGCAGAGTTCTTCAAAACCCAGTATTGAAACAGATGGTTATTAATAGTCTCATGTCTGCTTTTCACTCAGGAAGCAAGAGAGCAAAATACCAATCTGCTTATACCTCTCAACTTGGTAGTTTTATCAGTAGAGGATAACCAAGATATCGTATAAAAGAGCTGTATATTCTTGAGGAGTGACGGGATAGCAGCTCATAACAGAAAGTTCTGCTCCAGGGTGAGAGCTCATCAGCTGAAAAAGATGTGGAAGGACCTGAGTGGACTAGTTAATTGGAGAATTATGTAAGTTGCCAGTACAATGAAAACTGCCGCAGTCCATGGTTGTACTAGATTTATTTCTAGAAGACCCTGGGCACTGTATGAGGTCTTGCAATACTTTCAAACTTCTCATTATACGTGTTCAGGAATTACGAATTAAAACTTCACTGCAGAGAAGATATACAAAAAGATCATGCTGGGGGGCATGTGCTGACTGAAAGAACATAACCAAGTTAAGAGAAATAACACTGAAAGATGATATGCTTGACATCTGTGGATACAGGTAGGTTAAACATCAGTAAGTACTAGATTCTGAAGGATACTGGTTTTGATGATAGTTGGCACTACGGGAATAAACTGACTAAGAATAAATTTTACCTGGAACTTACCAGGATGTTTCTAGTGACAGAGAAAACAAAGCTACTTTGTGTTTTAAGCTAGAACTTCACCATTCTAATGCATTAAATTCTTTAAGCAACAGGTTTAATGACCAGACTCCATAATTCTTGCTAATTCTGTGTTCGTAAATGAGAATAAATATTTTAAGTATTATAATTCACAGGTCTGAAACCCTAGTATCACCTAGTCCAAACTCAAGAATGACACATTTCTTGTTTATACTCCTACCAATCTGGAGGCATTTACAGCAAAAATCCTTATTGTGAGAACTATGGGTAGTGCAGTGAAAACACCGTGACTTTATTTCATTTTTCTTCTTCCTGGCTGCGCATCACACAGAGGAACTTCCTATGTAGCTTTTATTGATGCATGTATTGTGAATCCTCAAACCTAAAGTTCACATAATTGTCTAAAGATTACTGGATTTGTCTGGAAATTTCACAGGTTGAAACCCTATAAACTTTTAGGAAGAAGGACATGGAATTTGCCCAGAATTTCCAGAAAACTAAGCAAAGTAATTATTAATAAGGAAGGCAGGAAGGAAGGAAGGAAGACACACCTATGTCAACTCACTTCAGTAAGCTCACCCACCTGTCAGTCTTCTTTTTCCCACCAGCTTCTTAGTCCAGCCTGCCTCTTACCCAAACCATCTGACACTTTCCCTCATCTTACACCACACATCCCTCTAGTTTTATTTTGCCCAGAGCCAATTAATAACGCCTTCTTGTCACTGTCCTGCAGTGTCTATGCACCTCCCCTGCACCCTTGAATTTTGTAGATGGGTCAAGGAGTTTCTAGGTTTATTTAATCTGTCAGAAAGCAAGATTATGACTGACATTTAGGTCAAATCTTATATCACATTTGTATAACTTGCTGACATAACGCTGCATTATAGTCAGGCTTCTGCATGTGACTTTTTGTCAGAGTTTTAACCTGCAATTTTAAAAGGAAATAGCCTGAAAACTATTACAAAACAGAAACAACTTATCTTCCTTGAAATTCATATCAATAGATTTTGCCGTGTCTAGAATTGTACGTCCTGTATGTCATGGTTTATATGGATCATTCAAAAATTTCAGTATTTTCTATTCTCACTCACCTATTCGGCCTCATTTCTGTACTGTGCCTGGAATTTTACTTCTGTCATTTTATACAGTCTTACAAATATAAACAAATTGTAGAAGTTAGCAAATGTAGTTATCATTTAAAAAAAAATTGTGGTATTTCCTTAAAAAACACTCTTAATATTGAAAATTTTGTATATAAACCAAGCCCCCTACCCCAACCCAAAGCTAAAACTAAACAAAAAACCCCAAACCAAAGCAACAAAAAAGAGGAGACAGTTTTCACAAATTAAAAATGTTTATTCTTAATTTACTCTGTGTTGAATAATTCTAATTTCTTTATTTTCTCTGTTATTATACTTGCAAGAACTTGGAAGTTCGTATGTTCTAACTAGAAATAAAAAGGAAATCAATGATATCACATGTGCATGACCAATTGTCATCTGTTTTGGAGCTGCAACTTCTTTTTTTAGATTATTTTGGTCATTATTTTCTGATTTCTGTCTGGAGAAGGCTGAACACAGAGTATCAGATTAGAAAAAATCACACTGGCCATTGAGAAAGAGAAAATTCCAGTCACAAAATTAAACTGACAGGGGGAGTGAAAACCGAGGAGGGGCGTGGCAGTGAGGTCCATCTGTGACAGAAATTGAAGGAGGCAGGAATGAACAACTGACCTGGCCACCTTGCTCGGCAGTCTGAGGAAACTGTTGTGTTCTGGCCAAAGAGAGAGAACTATGAGGACGTGAAGAAGTCCCACTATGAGAAATGAAGTAGAGAAAGTCAGTGAAGTTGAGGGTAAAAAATTCACAGGGTCTGTAATGTCACCTGTCCATTAACAACTGAAGTGCTCACCAAGTGCAGTGGCAGAGAGAACTGGCTGGCCCTTCAGAATTTCAGGCTGCCTTTCTCAGAAGTAGGAAGGAACTGAGAAATAATTGTTTTCCTTCTTATCACCAATGTTGTCCATTTCCTTTTTGCTCTATGGGCCTTAAATTTTTCCGGTTCTGTTTCTGTTCCGTCTCTTTTAAGTTGCCCCTCTTCTAACTACAAGGACAAGTGAAAAAGAATCACTGAAACAAGGAGACTGAGCAAATCAAGTGATTTGATAGTCTTTAAATTATGAAAGAAGTGCTTTCTGATATAGCTGGAAACACAGCAATAAAATCTGGTGTTGTCAGATGTGATTTTTTGAATTTGAAAAACATTGCTTACAGTTGCCCTCAAATTTTTGTGCTTAGCAAAACTCACTCCAGTCACTGAGTAAAAACAATGATTTATCCATGACCTAACCAGAAATATTTACCCACCTTTGCAAAGCAATGTGGGCTGCACAAAAGCTGTATGGATGTGGAAATGAAAACACCAAAGTCCGGATGTCTATTCGTGGTCTAAATTCACTCTTAGGAATTCTGTAGGGTCACAACTGGTGAGAGTGCATCTTTCGTCAGCTGCAGAATGGGGATGGAGCATTTTAAAGGATTACTACTTTTATTTGCTATTTTGAAAGAACAACTATTGTACGTGTGAATCAGTAATCCAGTGGTGTTTTATAGGCAATCAGTTTTGTGATATTTATTCATTTCCTCCATCCCCTGTCTAAGCAGCTTAGGGAATTTCTGGGGGGAAAAATGAGAAAACTATGAAAAATGCATACTTAAACATTGAGTCACGAAACACTGAAGTAAAGGTTTAAACAACCTAAATAAAACTAATATGTATTCTTGGCATATGGATCAAGTCCAAACCTGAGACAACATTTTTCATTTCACCATACAGCAGTACAAATCTAGTTTCAAGGAGCAATAGCTGTAAGAGATAGCTGCTGTTGTAATTTCTCTGAGTTATCCTTTCTTTAAAAAAAAAAAAAATTCTAATACATAAATATAATGGAGAATGTTGGTTATATGAAGTCTCTCACAAAAGAAAGCATTTAAAACCAAATATCTTGCTAGGAAAAATGTGCATGCATTAAGAAGCTTGCTATGCAGTGACGAAATGCTTGTTTCCACTCCATTTCCAAGAAGAGGGAGTCTGGTTTACCAAACTATCTAGGTCTACATCCTTGCCACCAAAAATATTACAGGAAGCCGAAGATGGCTGGCATTTTTCTGTCCAGACCTGGGTGGGTATGATGATCGTAGAAGATTCTCAAGAAAGCATTTGCCAATCTGTTGTTGCCCTCACATCAGCCTTCATAGACAGCCCATACATCAGAGGAAAGGCAGAGGAAATGGTTGCTCTGCCTAGCGTGGGTGGCTGTTGAATAGCTCAGCGAGGTGTCCAAACCAGACCTGTGAACTGAGATGGCCTAATGTGCCCCGAGAGGCCATGGATCATTTCTGCTGCATAAAGGCCTCCACTGCTACACCTCTTTCAGGTTTGCAATCTGAGTCTAAGAGTAAACTAAATCACCTGAAAATAATTCAGGCATTGATGTATTCAGCTTACTCATGGGTTGAGAAGCAACAAAGGCACTACCTTGTTCTCTTTAAATTTCTTTTAAATCACCTCAGTTCTTAAAAAAAAAAAGGACAACAATCAGCCAATAAAACTTAAATTGTTTGGATTTTCTGTTAAATGGAATGACTGTGCACACAGAGATACATACAAATATATCTATGCAAATTCAGAGAAAAGCTGACACATGCTTTTACCTTTTGTGAGAGAATCATTAAGTTTTATGTGCAGACACCTCTGTTTTAAATCATGCAGCTAGCAGCAGAACTATTTGCCTTTTCCAAAATCTTGCCTCAACCCTCAGCCTCCAAATAAAATACTAATTGCTGATGCTTTTAGTACAGAATCACTTCATTAATCCCAGATACTACTCCCATATATGAATACGTTATAACTAAGCTCTGGGATTCATTAATTGACCTAGTTAATTTGATCCCTAAAAGCCCGTAATTAGGAATGTGTAAAATAGGTTGAAAAAATTTTTTGCAAGCAGACATTACCTGAATGGGGGGTGTAAAAACCTTCAATAAGGCTTGTTCCTGAGATTTTTGCTTTTATCTTTAAAAGTCTTTAGAAAGTTTGTACCGGAAAAGAGGCCAGGAGAGTAAAATGTGTGAAAATCAAGGAGAGCAGATAACCTTTTATACCAAGTTATTTTCATTTTATCATGTGATCCAGTCTAATTCGAATCCTACACTGATACCTGTCAAAAAAGCATGTGTAGCAAAACAGGCTACAGTAAGGGAGAGGAAAAAAAAGGAAGTTCCTGGAAATGAACAAAAAAAGTCCTGAATTCAGCTTTTTTTGAATCCCAAATTGCACTTTAAAGCATCATGTATGCCAGGTGTGGTACCTCTTAAAGATCTTCCACCTTGGAGGAGAGCAAGCAACTTTAGTGTATGCAGAACCCGGAGGAAAAAGATGTTTGAGACTGTGAACTGCTGAAGATGTATATGTTTTAATAAAGCATTTCATTTGGAAGGTTTTTGCAGCATTCACACAGATTGAGTTTTAGGGAGGAAGTGACTCTGCCTGGCCTGCTCTACTGTCAGAGGAAATAAGTGAAACTAAAATGAAGTGATAATATACTGTAGGAAATTTAAGAGAAAGAAAGGCAGAGGAAAAATGGCAATCTGGGACCATACAGCTGATCCTCAAAATAGACACAATGACCAGTGCCAAACTAGCTGCCAAAAACAGTAGATTGTAAAATTACCTAATACCTATGTCATGTTTACTTTATATTTACATCAGGGAATGGGCTCCCCAACAGACACAATACTCGACAGTATTTTTGTTCACTGTCACTATCATTATCCACCATCTGCTCTGCCAAATTTCCTTTCTGTTCTTTTTTGTGCATTCATCAGCACAGTAGTAAGTAACTACCTTAATGACTGCAGCATATTGCTTCTGGATTAGCAGCAGATATTGTACTACTCCTGACTTATGGAGAGAGCTGTAAGTAGGAGACCTGGCAGGGGGTTCCATTTAAAATCCTTTTCCCTTTGCAAAAAGAAACAGAGTACCTAGGAAATTTTTGTCCCAACTCACTAGCAGGGATATGATCTATGGTTTGGCTTAAAAAAAAAATGTACCTCCTTCTGTGAAATTCAGTGAAGTACCTGCCAGCTCCACAGAGATGGCTGAATTCTGACAAGATGTCTTAGTGTGATGGGTAGCCTGAAATACTGGCAGAGAGCTCTGCTTACTTTGCTCAAAACCACAGATAGAAAAAACCACAGCTTTGAGAAAAGGGCAGCTTTTGAAAAGGACACGTGTTTGCTGACTGAACCTTGTGGGTTAATATGGTGACCCACAAGCACAAGAAGGCCTTTTTGTCTGTGTAGTCTGTGGGTAGATGCAGCAGCGGGTAATCCAATCCTGGCACATCTTTACTTATTCTTTGCTTTGAGGCCATCTAAAGTGAGTTCTCCGAAACTTACCTCAGTGCTCTTTTTATGTGTGCTGAGCAGACTTTTTGTTGTTGAGCTTAATCAAATACTGAAAAAGTAGGCAGGAGTGGTTTATTTCCTTCTAAAAAACTAAACAAAACAAAACACTTTTTTCAGAAATCTTGCACCAAGATAGGTGCACCAGGCAGGGGATGGGAAGGGAAAAAGCTAAATAAATGTGAAAAAAAAAAAAAAAAAATTTGCAAAGTATAGCCAAGGGAAATTTGGACTGGAAAGACTCCTCAAGAGTATCACGGTATAAGGAAATAAAGCAGAAAAACATATAGATGTATATAAATTCAAAATATATTGTGAAAGTTTCCTACTAAAAACACATTCAAAAATAATTACTTCGGATTCACAAAGAGAGGAAAAATGAAGTGATCTTAAGCTTCAGGGATCCTAGGATGGAGCGCTGCCAGGCTGCTTGAATGCAGGCAGCTTCAATGCAGCCCAGACAGGCAATGGACTAAACGGCTTAGGAGCCTCGTTCTGTTCCCACTAAATTCAATGGTAAATTTGGACTTTGAAACAGGCTTGGAGTGAGCAATTGTATGTAACAGTCAGAGACAGCTGAAGTTAGCAGTGGTGTGAGAGCTTTGTTAATATCCTGGTGCCTGCATCTGTCAGTGAGATCTGCACTCCTCTTGTCTAACTGTCCCTGAGGCTGATTCCACCAACCTGTGGAAATGAATCTAAAGTAAAAGGAAGACCAGAACCCAAAGCTTGGAACTATCAGTATGCAAATAAACTGGTGCCATAGTGACACTTTCTTAAGGCTTTCACAGCCCAGAGCTGTGACCTGACCACATCAGCACTAGTATGGAAAGATAAACCAGAAGGGACTTAACTCTTCTGCAGTTGTGCTGAGATACACCGATGTGGAAAGTACTGTATATTTCTTGATTTTATCTGCAGAATAATTCCAAATTCATGCCAAGCTACTCAGGAAGTCTATGGCTTGGCTGCAACAGTTTCTCAAGTTTTAAAATGTGTAGTTGTTGTAAACACGTGAGAAGCTCGCTGGTACCAGCCTCTAAGGGCTTCAAAGTTTTCTGGACAGCCTCCTTCAGGTATGCCTTTTCTGATTAAGTCACAAAAATAAAAAATGTAAAAGCAAATATTACTAGAGGATTATAATCCAAATATTATTCTTCTCTGTATAGTAGCTTTTGAGGAGCATTCAGGGTTGGATGTTTTTTCTCATCACCTGTGATAGGAAGTTGGGGATTACTATTTTTTCTCCCTTGAAAAGCGCTCTTTGGTATTTTTGGTGCATATGCTTACCATGTTATTGTCATACTGTATGAAAGGAACTGTGCTGTTACAAACTATAAAATACGGTCATTGGCTAAACTTCTAGAATTAAGTACCCTTTAAATGTGTCTCAGAGTTCAAGATACACAGTCCTGAGATTTCTTCTAGGGGATCTAATTTCATACTGACGTGCATTACTAACTGGTCAACTGCAAATGGAGAAAACTATTGATCCCATGGAATAAGACAGAGAGTCTAGAGCAGTGAAATGCATACTCTGAGCTATAGCAGCAGGAGGTAAAGCTCATACTGATGTTATAAGTGGGTCTAAGTGGCACAGCTCAGAAGTATGTGGTATCAGCTCATGGAAATGCATTGGGAGGAGGCTTGAGGAGGAAGTCTTGCAAAAACCAGGTCCCTTGGCACTAAGAGCTTTGAAAACCAGCAGGGACTGCTTAAAATAAATCCTCTAGTTTATAGACAGCCAACATGAAGGGTTCAGGCGAGTGTAATATGAGCATGGCTGCTCAATCCTGTGAGTGAACATGATGCTGCATTCAGGACTAGATGTAGTTTTGATGTTTTTCTCAGAGCTAATAATGGAAGCAGCAATTCACTTTCTCCAGAGAGGGGAGTGGAAGGCATTTTAGCAGCCCGAATATATTTGTGCATAGGGCCAACAAAAATGGCAGGATAGATTTGGAAACTCCTCATGGAGCTGTTTTTATGCACACAGAGCAGAAGCATTTAGATCCACATTGTAAAGAAGGATACAAATGCTTTTTTGGAGCAGCTGACTGCAGAGAAGAGAGATGGTAGTACTCTTGTGGGTCCTATATCCTTGTAGATGTACGATGTCAGCTTCAACTATCTTAAACCAAACCCACAAACCCAAAGACAGTCCTTCTTTTTAATGACTTTCTGAACTTCAGCGACGTCATATGCTTTTTGACAGCAGGAAATTGTTACCCGGGTATATTTCTGAATTTTACTAGTATCACCCCTTCTGTGCATAGTTGAGGAAGAGATTCCTTCTATACTTCTTGAAAAAGGAGAACATAACATTATCACCACCTTTTTTCTTAGTACAACTGCACAGGGACAGCTTTGCTAAGATACTTAGAAATTTACATCTTGTAACAGGGTCTGCAGAAACACTCCAATTAGACAGGCCCTCGTTCCTCATTAATTAACTCATCCTTCAATTTGTTGCAAATGTTACTCTACATCATGAGAATTGGGACTTCAGAGAGAGTAAAGTTGTACTCACATAGTCCCTTTATCTCAGGTCCAGTCCTCTTCTTAAAATTAGAGCATGCCTAGTTTTCAGATAAAATTTAAGAAAAGTGGATCATGTAGGATAATGTCCAAATTCTTACTCAACAGATGAGCCTACTGTAGCTCAAGATGCTCTGTCAGTCCCCTCAGCTGGACAATAGAGAGAAAATATAATAAAAAAATTGGGGGTCAAGATACGGGCAGAGAGTGATCGCTCAGTAGTTACCATCATGGACGAAACAGGCTCAACTCAGCGAAATTAGTTTAATTTACTTCAAATCAAATCAGGGTTAATCAGGATAATGGGAAATGGTCTCCAAACTGAAAACACCTTCTCTCCCACTGCAGCTGTGTCCTCCTCAGTGGGAGGACTGCTCACACTCCTCCCCTGCCCCAGTGGGGGTCCCTCCCATGAGAGACAGTCCTCCATGAACTCCAATATGTGTCCTTCCCACGGGATGCAGTTCTTCATGAACTGCTCCAACGTGGTCCCTTCCACAGGAGGCACTCTTTCAGGAACAGGCTGTGCCAGCATGGATTCCACAGCTCCTTCAAGCACTTCTGTCTGCTCCTGCTTCAGGGCCCTCCATGGGCTGCAGGTGGATCTCTGCTCCATTGTGCACTGCCGAGGGCTGCAGGGGCACTGCTGCCTCACCATGGGCTGCACCATGGGCTGCAGGGGAATCTCTGCCTCAGCACTTAGAGCACCTCCTGCCCTTCCTTCCTCGCTGACCTTGGTGTCTGAAGGGCTGTTGCTGTCACATATCCTCACTCCTGTCTCTTTAGCTTTCATTGCCATGGTTTTTTTCCCTCTTTTTAAATACTTTATCCCAGGGATGATACCACTNCAGTGGGGGTCCCTCCCATGAGAGACAGTCCTCCATGAACTCCAATATGTGTCCTTCCCACGGGATGCAGTTCTTCATGAACTGCTCCAACGTGGTCCCTTCCACAGGAGGCACTCTTTCAGGAACAGGCTGTGCCAGCATGGATTCCACAGCTCCTTCAAGCACTTCTGTCTGCTCCTGCTTCAGGGCCCTCCATGGGCTGCAGGTGGATCTCTGCTCCATTGTGCACTGCCGAGGGCTGCAGGGGCACTGCTGCCTCACCATGGGCTGCACCATGGGCTGCAGGGGAATCTCTGCCTCAGCACTTAGAGCACCTCCTGCCCTTCCTTCCTCGCTGACCTTGGTGTCTGAAGGGCTGTTGCTGTCACATATCCTCACTCCTGTCTCTTTAGCTTTCATTGCCATGGTTTTTTTCCCTCTTTTTAAATACTTTATCCCAGGGATGATACCACTGTCACCAATGTGCTTGGCCTTGGCCAGCAGTAGATCCATTTTGGAACTAGCTGGCATTGGTTCTGTCGGACATGGGGGAAGCCTCTAGTAACTTCTCACAGAAACCTCTACTACAGTGCCTCCACTACCAAAACCTTGTCACACACCTTGTCTTAGGTTGGAAGCTTATAGGATTGGTGTAGTTACTCTAAGACTGGGATATACTGGAATGTGCAACCAGGAGAGTGAATAGATAGTACAGGATCCTTGAGTATGCATAAGGTAACTGTCTAATTGACTATTCAACTCATAGTACAGACTGATATTTCCCTTCCTACTCAGACTATCACAGCATGTTGCACGTGGCTTCTTCTTTGGTATCTCAAACAAAGAGGCTGTGTGATATTTAATGCACTGCTTTGCAATGAGAAACTTTTTTATTTTGTATTTTCTTTTTGTGACACTAGGATTTTGCCAGAATCTCTTCCTTTTTCTCCTTTCCATCCCCTTGAGGTTCAACTAGAAGAGATGCATTTTTCCATGAGTTCCTAAATGAGAAACAAGAAAAGTGATCTGGAAAGGTTTCACTAAGCATAGTAAGTTTTTAAATTTTTTTTTATTCTGTGTGTGAGCACAGTAGGATGAAATGCTCTTTAGACCTTTAAGTGTGCTCGAATTGTACTCACTCAATTGCCACTCCTTGTTCGCACAGGCTATTGAAGTATAAACTGCTCCCATTTCCACTAGGTTGAAAGGAATCATTCAAACATAGAGTTACTCTAATTGAATTGTATGTACATGAGAAATTGTTTTCCTGTCATAAGGTTATCATAAAATAAACAGCAGAATCTGCATGAAGTACACATCTGACTCATGGCTATCCATTCAGAGGGCATGCTCTCCGCACTTAGTTCCTCTCTTTTCTCCATCATGTGCTTCCACACATGAAGAGAACAGAGAGAGAGAAAACATATCCTAATAATATATTATCTGCCCAGAAGGAATATATGCAAAGTATAGGATGAAAATCTTTTGACGTACTCTATAAACAATATATCCAAATATCTCCCAGCGACAGAGAAAAAATAGGAGAATCAGCAAACAAACATTCTAAAAATAATAATAATAAAATATCAAGTATTTTAATATTAATATCCATCTATCTACAAGTTGCATTAATCATGACTTTAGAGGTCATCAGGAGAGGATGGGGTTGGAATTTATTTGATGAAAAATAGAGGCATGCCTTTGATCTAAATACAAAGTCTAAATTTAAAAAGTCTTACTGACTCTAGACAGCAGAGAAAAGTAGGAGTTCTAGGCACAGTTCTTCTGCCCATTTTGAATATTATTTTCCTGGTGAGTTAACTGCTGAACTCCCATGCCCAGTTCTTGTCATTGAATATAAGGGGAATCTAGAAAGCCAGCTCAAAAACAGCCTCTAGACTCCAGGCATTAAAGATCAGTATGATGAATCCTATCATGGAAATCTATGAGGTCTCCCAAGGGCCAGGATTTATACTTGTTCTCAGCAATTATTCTCTTTGTAGAAGGCTTGAGGAACACTCAGACACATTTGCAACTTATTTTACCTGTAAAATGTAGAGGACTGTATAGATAATGAATGACTATTATGATATTGGGAAAGCTGTGCTGGATCATTTACAGAACACAGAAATAGAAAAGTAGAAAAATGTAGATATTTCAACCAACCATTTGGCCACATATTTTTATGAAAACTGAATCACCTTGCTATATAAGTAACTATACTACATAAGTTACTATATAAGTAACTCTCTGGTTTCATTCAAAAGAGGCAAGATACAATTTATATCACAGAGCCATTGCCATAAAAATATGTAATTCAGACTATATCCTGCTCCATTTTTCACTAAGACAAAAAGGAACAAAAAGTCAGTGTTTCCTACATTATACTTAACAGCTCTCAACAGCATGTAGGAAGGAGTTTGGAGAAAATTCTCTGCACCAAGGAGTAAAAGGGTGTGGCTGACCAACACCCACGACATTGGAAACAGTGTTAATTCAAAAGAGTCTTAGCAATTTTATCAATAATTTTAGTCATTATAGGAAAACGTCAAGATGGTAGGCAACACATCCAAGCAAACAAAATTATCTTTAATTTTTTGATTTCTTCATCAGAAGATCTCACAGCTCAGCTCTGCCAAGAACCTAAAAACCTAATCAATAGTCTCACAAAAATTTCAGATACCAGCATAAACTTTGTGTAGATTTTCTGCAAAGTGTGCAGCATTTTAGCATGCAATCAGTGCAAAGAGATATTCATGAGCCAGATCTCTGCATTATTTCCCAGCAACTAATCAAAACAGAAACAAGGAAAAAGGCAGTAGGATGCATTTAGAATGTGGAGTTACTGGTTCTTTCTCATCTGCAGTATTTTACAATGATGTATTAAATCTTTTGGATTTATTAATCATTAACACTACTAGAAATTAATCGCCAAGTATTTTGCTTACTACATTAGATTATCAAATATGTGTAGGTTATACTCCCAACAGGAGAATTCACCAATGCCTTGAATGAATCCTCTGCATTCTTGGACTTTACTCAATGATGCTCAAAACAATTTTGGTCAGATGCTTAAGAATTATTTTATCACATTTCTATGTATTTGAAAATCACGGTTCCTAGATTAAGATTAGCATTGAAAACCATTAAATTGTGTGTGTTTCTATTCAGAATTCAGCATTGCTTTGGGAAAAGTTTCTTTTCTTAAGAGCTGAGTAAATTTATTTTTGGATCAGAAACTCGTGCATGTGTAGTTTAGGATCTCATTCCCTTTTTGCAGATTAATGCTTTTCCTTTATTTGTTATACATACCATGAAAATTTCTAGAAAACTAAATTACATTTTGAATTGCCTTTTGCTTTTCTTATTGTTGCTTTTCGCACAACCCGTGTGTTCTCAGTTGATGCTGTCATGGGTGGAATACACTCTACATGAGAAAAATATTCTTGCTTAAGTGTAACAACTCTCGGTCTGTGCTTTACAATTTGGCACTCTTTTTCTTCAGTACAGGAGAAGATAGAGAAACTATTTTGTCACTGCATTTAATCATGACTTATTTGTCATGATTATGACAATGTATTGTAAAGTTTCTTCAGTTTGTTTTACCCAAAGCGTCAAATTATATTCTATATTACTCCTATCCTAACTTTAAGCACTGTATTGTTCTCAAGTCCTGCAGAAAGCTATGAAGCATATAGCTTTAGCTATAGCTTTAGATATGGCTGTATTTCTTTAGCTTTCTTACAAATAATCTGTAATTTATATATTTTTTAACTAAGTCCATTAATTTTATGTCAATATGTTTCATAGGGAAGAAAAAAAAAAAGGTGTTCAAATATTGAAGGTCAGAAGGATATTTCAGTCACCAGGTTTCCTGTTCCATCCCTAAATTGTACCTGTATCAACAGCTTTGTGAGACAAGATTTATTGACACCAAAAATACATTTTTCAACAAGCCATCAGTTTGATTTGTGGAGCAGGAGCATGCCAAGTTGAAAAGTCTATAAAAAGTAGTGCTGAGTCTCTGTTTTGTCCTTGTTGACAACGAAGATATCTTGCATGATTATAGCTTTCAATATTAAAAGGGAACTCAAGGGCCAATTTTTGCCAGGTGGCCTGGAAGCCTGGTGGGGCAACATTTCCCAAAAGAACTCAATAACTAAGGTTCCACCTAATTTCACTTCAGAGTAAACTTAGACTCAGGTACTTGCTACTAATTTTTCCCTTCACCAAACATGAGTTTAGCAATGTCTTGAACTTATAAATGGGGACATATTAAAAGCCCTAATGTGTCAATGAGGACACAACTATAAAGTGTGGAGATGTAACAGTTCTTCAGGGCCTTTTCACAGCTCCAGCCTCACATACCCAGACACTCAGATGACTTTTTGAGCAGTGAAGACGGGTGGTTCATTCTTGTCTTAATGCATCAGAACAAGGACTATGTGACCTGGTCACATGAAACTCAGCCTCATACAGATGGATGCCACATTTGGACTGACGCAACAGCACTGGTACAGCTTTGCAGTCCAGTCATATGTATGCCAAGACCTGAAAACTCATCACCTGAGTTGATGCAGTGACAAAAATCTGGCCCTGAGCTGTTCAGTAGTCACCAGTTTGTGCAGACCACACAGTAGCCTAATTTTTCAGGCATACCCAGACTTGTATGCCTCAAAAGCATGACACAGAAGGCTTTTTCATTAGAAACAAGATATCTGTAGCTGCCTCTCAGCTGCACATAATTTCTGAGCGTGCTGTATTTTGAAGTATGACAGCATTCAGGTGACCACAGGGAAAGCCTTCCCAATAAAATATATTACTATGCATAGATAGTATGGCAGCAGAGTAGAAGATATAGTACAGCAGTACTGCAGAGGCACTTCACATGGTCTCATATACTGTGCATCTGGTGTATAGGTTGTAATATTACTTTAGAAATATACTGGAATCACCAGAAGTGATATGTGCGTTTTCCTATTTATCTCTAAAGTGCTTCTTGATGTCTGGATCCAACGATCTTTCTGAGGTNCTGAAAACATCTTCTCTCCCACTGCAGCTGTGTCCTCCTCAGTGGGAGGACTGCTCACACTCCTCCCCTGCCCCAGTGGGGGTCCCTCCCATGAGAGACAGTCCTCCATGAACTCCAATATGTGTCCTTCCCACGGGATGCAGTTCTTCATGAACTGCTCCAACGTGGTCCCTTCCACAGGAGGCACTCTTTCAGGAACAGGCTGTGCCAGCATGGATTCCACAGCTCCTTCAAGCACTTCTGTCTGCTCCTGCTTCAGGGCCCTCCATGGGCTGCAGGTGGATCTCTGCTCCATTGTGCACTGCCGAGGGCTGCAGGGGCACTGCTGCCTCACCATGGGCTGCACCATGGGCTGCAGGGGAATCTCTGCCTCAGCACTTAGAGCACCTCCTGCCCTTCCTTCCTCGCTGACCTTGGTGTCTGAAGGGCTGTTGCTGTCACATATCCTCACTCCTGTCTCTTTAGCTTTCATTGCCATGGTTTTTTTCCCTCTTTTTAAATACTTTATCCCAGGGATGATACCACTGTCACCAATGTGCTTGGCCTTGGCCAGCAGTAGATCCATTTTGGAACTAGCTGGCATTGGTTCTGTCGGACATGGGGGAAGCCTCTAGTAACTTCTCACAGAAACCTCTACTACAGTGCCTCCACTACCAAAACCTTGTCACACACCTTGTCTTAGGTTGGAAGCTTATAGGATTGGTGTAGTTACTCTAAGACTGGGATATACTGGAATGTGCAACCAGGAGAGTGAATAGATAGTACAGGATCCTTGAGTATGCATAAGGTAACTGTCTAATTGACTATTCAACTCATAGTACAGACTGATATTTCCCTTCCTACTCAGACTATCACAGCATGTTGCACGTGGCTTCTTCTTTGGTATCTCAAACAAAGAGGCTGTGTGATATTTAATGCACTGCTTTGCAATGAGAAACTTTTTTATTTTGTATTTTCTTTTTGTGACACTAGGATTTTGCCAGAATCTCTTCCTTTTTCTCCTTTCCATCCCCTTGAGGTTCAACTNCGGACATGGGGGAAGCCTCTAGTAACTTCTCACAGAAACCTCTACTACAGTGCCTCCACTACCAAAACCTTGTCACACACCTTGTCTTAGGTTGGAAGCTTATAGGATTGGTGTAGTTACTCTAAGACTGGGATATACTGGAATGTGCAACCAGGAGAGTGAATAGATAGTACAGGATCCTTGAGTATGCATAAGGTAACTGTCTAATTGACTATTCAACTCATAGTACAGACTGATATTTCCCTTCCTACTCAGACTATCACAGCATGTTGCACGTGGCTTCTTCTTTGGTATCTCAAACAAAGAGGCTGTGTGATATTTAATGCACTGCTTTGCAATGAGAAACTTTTTTATTTTGTATTTTCTTTTTGTGACACTAGGATTTTGCCAGAATCTCTTCCTTTTTCTCCTTTCCATCCCCTTGAGGTTCAACTAGAAGAGATGCATTTTTCCATGAGTTCCTAAATGAGAAACAAGAAAAGTGATCTGGAAAGGTTTCACTAAGCATAGTAAGTTTTTAAATTTTTTTTTATTCTGTGTGTGAGCACAGTAGGATGAAATGCTCTTTAGACCTTTAAGTGTGCTCGAATTGTACTCACTCAATTGCCACTCCTTGTTCGCACAGGCTATTGAAGTATAAACTGCTCCCATTTCCACTAGGTTGAAAGGAATCATTCAAACATAGAGTTACTCTAATTGAATTGTATGTACATGAGAAATTGTTTTCCTGTCATAAGGTTATCATAAAATAAACAGCAGAATCTGCATGAAGTACACATCTGACTCATGGCTATCCATTCAGAGGGCATGCTCTCCGCACTTAGTTCCTCTCTTTTCTCCATCATGTGCTTCCACACATGAAGAGAACAGAGAGAGAGAAAACATATCCTAATAATATATTATCTGCCCAGAAGGAATATATGCAAAGTATAGGATGAAAATCTTTTGACGTACTCTATAAACAATATATCCAAATATCTCCCAGCGACAGAGAAAAAATAGGAGAATCAGCAAACAAACATTCTAAAAATAATAATAATAAAATATCAAGTATTTTAATATTAATATCCATCTATCTACAAGTTGCATTAATCATGACTTTAGAGGTCATCAGGAGAGGATGGGGTTGGAATTTATTTGATGAAAAATAGAGGCATGCCTTTGATCTAAATACAAAGTCTAAATTTAAAAAGTCTTACTGACTCTAGACAGCAGAGAAAAGTAGGAGTTCTAGGCACAGTTCTTCTGCCCATTTTGAATATTATTTTCCTGGTGAGTTAACTGCTGAACTCCCATGCCCAGTTCTTGTCATTGAATATAAGGGGAATCTAGAAAGCCAGCTCAAAAACAGCCTCTAGACTCCAGGCATTAAAGATCAGTATGATGAATCCTATCATGGAAATCTATGAGGTCTCCCAAGGGCCAGGATTTATACTTGTTCTCAGCAATTATTCTCTTTGTAGAAGGCTTGAGGAACACTCAGACACATTTGCAACTTATTTTACCTGTAAAATGTAGAGGACTGTATAGATAATGAATGACTATTATGATATTGGGAAAGCTGTGCTGGATCATTTACAGAACACAGAAATAGAAAAGTAGAAAAATGTAGATATTTCAACCAACCATTTGGCCACATATTTTTATGAAAACTGAATCACCTTGCTATATAAGTAACTATACTACATAAGTTACTATATAAGTAACTCTCTGGTTTCATTCAAAAGAGGCAAGATACAATTTATATCACAGAGCCATTGCCATAAAAATATGTAATTCAGACTATATCCTGCTCCATTTTTCACTAAGACAAAAAGGAACAAAAAGTCAGTGTTTCCTACATTATACTTAACAGCTCTCAACAGCATGTAGGAAGGAGTTTGGAGAAAATTCTCTGCACCAAGGAGTAAAAGGGTGTGGCTGACCAACACCCACGACATTGGAAACAGTGTTAATTCAAAAGAGTCTTAGCAATTTTATCAATAATTTTAGTCATTATAGGAAAACGTCAAGATGGTAGGCAACACATCCAAGCAAACAAAATTATCTTTAATTTTTTGATTTCTTCATCAGAAGATCTCACAGCTCAGCTCTGCCAAGAACCTAAAAACCTAATCAATAGTCTCACAAAAATTTCAGATACCAGCATAAACTTTGTGTAGATTTTCTGCAAAGTGTGCAGCATTTTAGCATGCAATCAGTGCAAAGAGATATTCATGAGCCAGATCTCTGCATTATTTCCCAGCAACTAATCAAAACAGAAACAAGGAAAAAGGCAGTAGGATGCATTTAGAATGTGGAGTTACTGGTTCTTTCTCATCTGCAGTATTTTACAATGATGTATTAAATCTTTTGGATTTATTAATCATTAACACTACTAGAAATTAATCGCCAAGTATTTTGCTTACTACATTAGATTATCAAATATGTGTAGGTTATACTCCCAACAGGAGAATTCACCAATGCCTTGAATGAATCCTCTGCATTCTTGGACTTTACTCAATGATGCTCAAAACAATTTTGGTCAGATGCTTAAGAATTATTTTATCACATTTCTATGTATTTGAAAATCACGGTTCCTAGATTAAGATTAGCATTGAAAACCATTAAATTGTGTGTGTTTCTATTCAGAATTCAGCATTGCTTTGGGAAAAGTTTCTTTTCTTAAGAGCTGAGTAAATTTATTTTTGGATCAGAAACTCGTGCATGTGTAGTTTAGGATCTCATTCCCTTTTTGCAGATTAATGCTTTTCCTTTATTTGTTATACATACCATGAAAATTTCTAGAAAACTAAATTACATTTTGAATTGCCTTTTGCTTTTCTTATTGTTGCTTTTCACACAACTCGTGTGTTCTCAGTTGATGCTGTCATGGGTGGAATACACTCTACATGAGAAAAATATTCTTGCTTAAGTGTAACAACTCTCGGTCTGTGCTTTACAATTTGGCACTCTTTTTCTTCAGTACAGGAGAAGATAGAGAAACTATTTTGTCACTGCATTTAATCATGACTTATTTGTCATGATTATGACAATGTATTGTAAAGTTTCTTCAGTTTGTTTTACCCAAAGCGTCAAATTATATTCTATATTACTCCTATCCTAACTTTAAGCACTGTATTGTTCTCAAGTCCTGCAGAAAGCTATGAAGCATATAGCTTTAGCTATAGCTTTAGATATGGCTGTATTTCTTTAGCTTTCTTACAAATAATCTGTAATTTATATATTTTTTAACTAAGTCCATTAATTTTATGTCAATATGTTTCATAGGGAAGAAAAAAAAAAAGGTGTTCAAATATTGAAGGTCAGAAGGATATTTCAGTCACCAGGTTTCCTGTTCCATCCCTAAATTGTACCTGTATCAACAGCTTTGTGAGACAAGATTTATTGACACCAAAAATACATTTTTCAACAAGCCATCAGTTTGATTTGTGGAGCAGGAGCATGCCAAGTTGAAAAGTCTATAAAAAGTAGTGCTGAGTCTCTGTTTTGTCCTTGTTGACAACGAAGATATCTTGCATGATTATAGCTTTCAATATTAAAAGGGAACTCAAGGGCCAATTTTTGCCAGGTGGCCTGGAAGCCTGGTGGGGCAACATTTCCCAAAAGAACTCAATAACTAAGGTTCCACCTAATTTCACTTCAGAGTAAACTTAGACTCAGGTACTTGCTACTAATTTTTCCCTTCACCAAACATGAGTTTAGCAATGTCTTGAACTTATAAATGGGGACATATTAAAAGCCCTAATGTGTCAATGAGGACACAACTATAAAGTGTGGAGATGTAACAGTTCTTCAGGGCCTTTTCACAGCTCCAGCCTCACATACCCAGACACTCAGATGACTTTTTGAGCAGTGAAGACGGGTGGTTCATTCTTGTCTTAATGCATCAGAACAAGGACTATGTGACCTGGTCACATGAAACTCAGCCTCATACAGATGGATGCCACATTTGGACTGACGCAACAGCACTGGTACAGCTTTGCAGTCCAGTCATATGTATGCCAAGACCTGAAAACTCATCACCTGAGTTGATGCAGTGACAAAAATCTGGCCCTGAGCTGTTCAGTAGTCACCAGTTTGTGCAGACCACACAGTAGCCTAATTTTTCAGGCATACCCAGACTTGTATGCCTCAAAAGCATGACACAGAAGGCTTTTTCATTAGAAACAAGATATCTGTAGCTGCCTCTCAGCTGCACATAATTTCTGAGCGTGCTGTATTTTGAAGTATGACAGCATTCAGGTGACCACAGGGAAAGCCTTCCCAATAAAATATATTACTATGCATAGATAGTATGGCAGCAGAGTAGAAGATATAGTACAGCAGTACTGCAGAGGCACTTCACATGGTCTCATATACTGTGCATCTGGTGTATAGGTTGTAATATTACTTTAGAAATATACTGGAATCACCAGAAGTGATATGTGCGTTTTCCTATTTATCTCTAAAGTGCTTCTTGATGTCTGGATCCAACGATCTTTCTGAGGTTTCATCACTATGATCATTAAAGGAATGTGTCCTTTCAGCAACTTGGTTATGGCAGATAACAGTATCTGGTAATTTGTACAACTTTATAGGCATTTATGTAACTGTACAACTTCATAATGGCCCTGGGAGGTAATGTAGAGAAGATGAGGTAGAAAGTGTAAGTGAATTGGTGTTGCCTTTTCTAATAATTGTAAACCACACTCTAATAGAGAATATAGTAATGATAATCTGCTGGTGCTCAGCAGTCCATCTTGAAGCCCTTTTTCAAATGAGGTAACAGTATGACCATAAGAAAGAAGCCACCCAACAGTACAGCTGCAAGCTGCAAATCTCAGGCTGCAAATCTCACTTTAAGTGCTTAAAGCGCTCAGTCACTACAGGAGACAACCGAGGAGCTCATTTATTAAATCTCTGTCCTAGGAAACCCACAAAGAAAAAATCTAAATCTCATAAATAAATGTTATTTTACTAGGAAGACATATCTGAGACCTGGTGTACACCTGTGTGGTGGAGATAAACTAGGAGATAGAAAATTTTCACTATGTCATATAAAGAGGCACCAAAACAAAGCCTGTTGGTCTCATTCTGAATCTTTCAGTCCTTATTGGTTACAAGATCAGCCAGGGGCAGAGCTATTCCACTGTGAAAATGGTCGTATATGTTGTGTTTGGAAGCACCTATGGATAAAGAGACTTTCCAGGATACTTGTGATAAAGTAAGTAAATTTCATTCAATAAGAAAACTGTAGTTGTAGTTTCTAAGAGTCAGTGTCCTGTGATCTAAAATACGTACAGTGTTGATAGAACTCAACAGTCTTACGCAGTCTGATCTATTTCAGTTGTTTAAACTTATATCATCTCTCCATAGCAGCTATAATCTCCATCAAGTTCCTGTTACTGACAGAAGAAACAGGCCACAATCCAGCAAAGCACTTAAACACAGCTTAGCTTTGAATATATGAAGTTGTATTGAAACCAATGAGAATATTCTCATGGTAAAAGTAAGCACATGCTTAAGTCGTCCACTGGATCAGGGCCATAAAATAATGCAGTTTTGCCAATAAATAACTTCTCCATCAGGATAATTTCCATTGAGATTTCCATGGATTTTTTTTTTTCTAAAAGCCACTTACTGTCAAAAGACAAGGAATTTCTGATTTCTCGTTCTTGTTTCTGATCTCTTGGTTGGGTTGGTGTAACAGTCGTGTGAGATCAGAATTGGGATTCTAACAGGACTATGTTTGGTGTGCAGGACTAATTTTATGATCTGAGAGGCATTTACTTGTATGTGCATTCACACAAGCAGAACCTGGAACATTTTCTTAGCTGACATAAGAAAGTTTCCAGAAAACAGACATACAAATTAAAGCTTCTGAAAGGACAGACCTAATTTGCCTCACACACTAGCCTGGGATTTTAACTAGCTTTTTTTCCATGTACATATTTTAAACCTTATGTTTCTACATGAGGAAGAAAGAATAGTTTAAGCATGCTTGTCATCTGGATATATCTCTTTTTTCAAGAGCCAGATGAAAGGGCTAAAATCGATAGGTTTCTTCTAGCTGTCTTAATTGATTGCCAAATAAACTTACTCTGCTTTATTGCTTTACAAAACAAACAAAAAAAAGTCTGTTTGGTAAAACTTATGTAACATACTTTTACTTCTTACAAGGGCTGAAAAAAAGGGAGATTTTTTTCCAATGGCATGAAAAGCCAGTTAGGACTGCCAGGAAAATGTATAGGGAAAGCAGGAGTATGCCATTTGGCAGAGTGGTACAGAAATTGGTACCTCACCATCTAGAGCCAAATCTGGTGTATGATGGAGCTGATCTCTCTGCTAATATATTACATTTTTGAGTGATGCCTGGAAAATTGTAGCATGAGCTGTAAACTGCCAGAAAGTGACACTGGAATTATAAACCCTTTAAAGAAGCATTTAGACAAAATAAACAGAGACCAGACCGTAAGAGGGATAATGGGCTGTTCTCCCTTTAGTCAATGCAGTAAGATGTTGGAGAGAGTTAACACTGAAGGGGAAACTTCAGGTAAGTCATATTCTGAGTGACAAACACAGACTGGTGAAAAGGGAGCTGTTTGGGAAACAGGTCTGTTCCAAGAGAACTCCGTGTTTAAAACATTCTATGGGAAAATATTTCAAAGGAGTAAATTTTTCTTAAAATAAACCTTTAAACCTTTTGCTTTCTGCTTTCCAATTATTTTATTACTAAATATGTTTTATACTTAAAAAGTCAAGTATGTTTCTAATGATATTAAAGAACCAAATAGTTCATAATTACTGCAGCTACCATCCAAGTGACTGAGGGTACTGTGAGATGTCATAGCAGCTGATGGGCAGTGCTCTCACATGAAGAGACACTTTCACGAATATATGTTGGAAAGGGGATGGAAGACAGTTTGATTAAAATGAAGAGTGTATTGGGTTTGTGTGACAAGGCTGTGGTAAGGGGGGCACTAGAGGGTTGGCTTCTCTGAGAAGCTGCTGGAAGCTTCCCCCATGTCTGACAGAGCCAATGCCAGCTGGCTCTAGGATGGAACCCACTGCTGGCCAAGGTTGAGCCTGTCAGTGACAGCAGTAGTGCCTCTGGGATAATGTGTTTTAGAAAGGGGAAAAAACAGGGCAACTGTAGCTGAAGAGAAGGGAGTGAAAACATGAGAGGAACAGCTCTGCAGACACCAAGGTCAGTGAGGAAGGAGGGGCAGGAGGTGCTCCGGGTGCTGTAGCGGATATTCCCCTGCAGCCCCTGGTGCAGACCATGTTAAGGCAGCTTTGGCCTTGCAGCCCGTAGAGGTCCACGGTGGAACAGAGATCTGCCTGCAGCCCCTGGAAGACCCCATGCCAGAGAATGAGAGAATGACTTGGTGGGCAACTGGTGTCCAGCCACGGTCAACCAACCACAAAGAGAAATACTATTTAGGGTTACTGAGGCCAAATGAAATGATGGACATAAGGATCATCTCTGAAGAAGGAGTCAGGTTCTATTTCCTTTCACAATTTAAGACTTCATTAGGAAACTCTAAAGTACTGTATTGTCTCTGCTATTTGACATCTAGATGGCAAGTGATCATAATACTCTCAGGAAATATTCATCAACTTTCATTTAAGTAAGTAGAAACTGAAATTTTTCAAGTCCAGCAGTGTCAGCAAAGCAGATGCTCAAATGACGTGGGCAAGCAGAAAATGGATTGTGGAGCAACCATTAGAGAAGGATTTCTCTGCATAATGAGAATGAGACTTCAGAGAGAGCATGTTGAAGTGTGTGCATGTCAAAGGTGAGTTTTGCCCATTAGGGGCATTTGCAAATATAGTCACAAAATAGAAAATTTGAAGTTTAGCTACCTGCAGAGGTAAATAGTCAGACGGCTAATTTGCAGCAGTTTCCAAAAGGTTAATTAAGCTTCTCTGTTATATTCTGAATACATAATCAACATCTGTGACTCAGGATCTTGCTGGTCTTACAGGTGCCATGTCCTGTGCATTAATCAGTTAGGCCACAGCAAAAGGCCTAAAGCAAGAGCTGAGCATAGGCTGGTGCAGAAACTGTTCCCGTACTAGAGAGGTAACATCTCCTACTAAGTGTTGTCACAGAGCCAACATCAGAGTTTAGTTGGAGTACAGCTGCTGGGAAAAAACAACTAGAGCAGCCCAGTCAGCAAGTCAGAGCATTCTCTTCAGGGCTGATGAACTTTTAAATGCTTTTGCTTCATATAACACATGAAATGGGCAAACACCTTTGTAAAAAAAGACTGGCAGCAAACCCACTCACCTGAAGTGTAAAAATGCTGTGAATGGCTTTTGTTCATGCATTTTATCCATGTCGTGACTTCAGCACAGAAAATACTTGAATTTGCATCTTCTAGGCCTTGCCAGTGCCCTGACTGAGTGAATTTAATTTTGAACAGAAATCTCTGAAGACATTCCTTTTCCTGCTAAGTTCTTGATGAAATGTATGTATTTCTAATGAAGAAGTTTTTTTTTTTCAAGCATTAAAAGTTTTCAGAAATTTCCTTGAAAAAAATCCCTAGAATTGCCTCTTCTTGAGGGGTACCCCACATCTGTATAGAGAAGTCTACAGGATGCCTGCCAAGGACAGGACTGGATGCCTCTGTCATGAAAGTCTTGAAGAATATTCTACAGAAACTGTGTGTTATACTGCACACAGGTAGGCATATCATTAGAGGAATAAAAGTTCTCCATGGAACTTGTGCAAATTTGGTATTTTCTGCAAATTCATTCCCTTGCAGCTGACTGGACGCTGTCATGAGTTCTGCTAAAAATACACAGGATGGAACAGAATCCAGTTTCTCTCTCTATTACCAGTTTTGCAAAGCTATAATTAAAAAGAAAGGGTAGAAACTAGTTGGACCAAAAAAAATTTATTATTCAATACCAATAGATTTTTAAATGAGAAGTGCCATTTTTAGATAATTCCTTTTTAGAATAAAACTACTGTTTCAAAAGTTTATATAAAAGCCAAGACTGTTGACCCACTCCTATAGAATAGTCAGACTTCACTATAAAGAGCCTCTTAGAGTGATTTGGTGAGAAAGAGGGGGAGCTTTGCTTAAAAGTCTAGAAGATTTTATAGCCAATATAGGATGTATTATACATGCTAAGACCAAGCCTGGGATTTGCTGGATCTCAGGAACACTCCTAAATGTGGGCAGTGTGCCTCAACTATCCCTCTTTTCAAGAAACAGACTTGTTTTGCTGCCTCACCAGGCAGGAGCTGTATATCTTGGGCTCCATGTCGCCTTTTATAACCTTTTTCTCCTCAAGGTTATTAGTCCTCCCATACGAACAACATCTGTGCACACTGTGTACCTTTAGCTCTACGATCAGGACAGGAAGAAGTCTGCCCTGATCTTTCCCTTAAATTATTGAAAGATCAATTAAACCAAATAGGTATAAAAAAATATAGACACATTCTTTAATTGATGGTGAAAAATTTTCAGAAGCAAAAGAATATTAAATATGGTTAATTCCTTCTTTCCTTCTTTTCATTCTCAGCCCCAACTTTGTAGCTGCTTCACATATTGAGTTCCCATTGTGAACCCTGATTGTAACAAATTGGACAGAAGATGGGGAAAAGCTACGTGGAAGAAGTGAGGAGAATTGTAATCATGAATATCACAAGAACACTTCTTTCAAGTACATCATCAAAATTTAAGAAATCAGCAGAGGCGTTTTCAGAGTTCAGAACCTGTCACTTTTCAAAAAATGGATCAGATTTTTTTACTTTCCTTAACCCCAAGTCACTTCCAGGAGCATAGCCATTCCCAACAAAAATGTGTCTTCCCTTCCCAAAACATATTTTCTGCTCAAGCTACGTGTTTCCAAAAGGAAGCTGAGACAAGCGCGTTAAGCTTTTTGAACGAGGAAGGTGGATCTCATGGCTCATGAGTGTGCACTCCACTGCCAGGGACTGCCTGGAGAGCGCACCCTGTTCGTCCTGCCCTGAAGAACTGGACTCTCACTTGGGTTGTGAACAGCTCCATTGTGTCTTAAGAACAGAGCTGTCTGTCTCGGAGTGCTCTTGCTGTACAGCAGCATCGAAGTTGCGAAAGGATGGACAGTGGAATTATGAACTACGCATTTTATTTCTTCTCAAGACCTTCTACACTCTGTAATTTTTTAATGATGTTTATAAATTATTTTCCTTATAATTGCTAGTATACATACACCAATGCTAGGCTTTAGATATAACTGTTGATTCCTTCTTTCTCAAATCATTGTCACTAATAAAAATGGAATCTTCATTACTGCTGGCTTGAAAAACTGAAAGACCTGTAGAAGGGATGTGGTACTAAAATGTACTACTCTTAAAATACCTGTATCTTGCTGTGAATACACTGTTTTGTCTAAAAAAGCCTATATTACGTTCAAAATAACATTTCCCCCTCTATGTATCTCGTGAAACAACCTTTTTTCATGAGGAAAACCTGTGTTAACAAGTAACTTTAAAATTTTTTGTTCAAAAAAATATGATGGCCTGTGTTTCTTTCTTCATTTGGGACAAATCAGAAGTGCCTGTGTGATGTGGTACAAAGGCCATGCTGATACATATTCAGGATGACCAGCATAACTTACTCACTTGCTTTGCCACCCAAAGAATACAGCCATCCCAAACTCATCTGGCTAACACGTTTTTGCCAAAGCAGTCACACATGCTTTCCTTGCCACACCCCATTCTTAACGAGCAAGGAATTCAGGAAGACGGTCTCTTGCTGAGTCACATGCTTTGAATACAGGGCAGTCACTCAAATGACTTCGCTGGGACCCCTATATTATTTAAACACAGCCTGGTTTATATTGCCATTCTGTAATCTGTCTGTGCCATGCTACACCTTCTGTAGCATAGCACTAGAAATGTTGTGGTGAGTACATATGAACACATCCAGAGAGAGGTTCCTCGTAAACCCTTCCATCTTCACACATCTGCTTTAGAACTGGTATTCAGGAAATGAAACAGTGACATTAATATCACCACTGTATAGAGATATAGATTAGCAAATAGTATAGCAGCAGCCTACATATTGCTGTGGAAAAACAGTTGCAGGTGCAGGATTGAGTCAACATCCATTGTAGGTTTGAACTAGTAAGTCGCTGCACATACCTAGAAACTTTGTGTGCAGGTAGATGTTTGAATGCAAAAAGAAAAACATTTCTCTAGAAAACTGATTTGCAGGAGATGAAGATGGATCTGGGCTTCTAAATCAAAAGAATAGTGCGTAAAATACAGGTTCAGTGGTCAGCATTGGTTAGTATCACAACATTCATCTGTGGCTCTGCTAACACACCTCAGCATGGTGTGAGTCTGCAATTCTCATGATTTCAGATTATTTTCATCCAATAGCACTATGCCTATCAGCATCTGTGATTTCCAATCCTTTTCCAAATTTCGACATGTGTCAATGTGATAAAAGTATGTAGGCAAATTTGATCAGACCATCAGGGACTGTTCCACACTATTTTTGAAGGCTATCAGATAAAGAAGAAATATTTCACTTCTAATCAATATCCATATACAAACAATTACTCTTTCACAGGAAAGAGAAAATATGAGAATAGTAATAAATGGGAGACATCCCAAATTTACATGAATGAACAGCAGAAAATGGTCATTGTCTCATTTTTCAAATTTTTAGCACAGTTTAATAGACAATTTTTATTATAAAGTGTCACACTGGTGGTTCCTGCCACTTCAGTGGCATACACTGACAGTGAGGGAAGATACAGACAGATATTTTTGACTAGGTTTCACTGTTGGATGATACTATTTAGAAGGAGGGATGGTTTTATTTTGTCACTGTCTTTCTTCTTTTGTTTAGTGAGAAAGAAAAGAACATATTGCTTCTATGACTCATTCTTCTCATAAAAATCTCTGACTTTGATACTTTAATAGTCATGCTCCCCAGCTTGTGGCATAGTGGGTAATGCATTTGTAATCCTGGCATGGCACTTTCTGTGTGGGTAATTCAGTCCCTCAGCACAAGAATAACTGAATAGTTGGAAGCAGCGATTTGTAAGAAGTCAGGTCTAGTTCAGGTGGAAGTTCAAGGCAGGGATTGCACACTTTGGAAGCAAAAGAATAAATACAAAGTGCCTCCCATGCAATAATGAGTAAATTACTCTAATGACCATGATGAAACCTGAAAAATCTTGTTCTGTCAGTGAAGGTTTTACCTTGGTTCCTGGTTTGTTGTGGATGTTCTGCTGTGCCTCCTTATGTAGTTTTCAGTTTCTTTATTGAATTCTTTCTAAATTTAAAAGACTCATGAAGTGCACAGGATACAACTCTTTAGATGTAACTAAAAGCTCCCACCTGGCAGCAGATGCAGGAAGGGTATGCTGTCCTAAAACATTTCTCAAGTGAACAATTTTTAGCTCTATTTGTGGCAAGGACATGGCAGGCAAGACTCTCTCTCTGCACATGGAGTTTATGAAAATAGTGGTCCTTACAATGTTAATCAAATTCTACTTATTTATTAGATGTACCTATCGTTCATTTTGCACCACCAAAAACAGTGATGCTCATCTGGTACCAACCTCACAAGTTCCTGTAGTCAGCAGGAGGACAGAAGAGCTGGGTTGAGTGAGAGTGACTGACATTTTTTGCAGATACGCATACAAATTCCCCCTTGCATACATGTCCGTGCTCTCAATTTCTTGAGAACTTTTTCCCATAGCCTTGATTACCAACAGAAAGCAGTCATCTCTTGGGATTAAAACTAGTGATATGCTAGCTACACAAAAGTAATTTTGTGAAATCTGACAGTGAGTAGGATCTTGCTATGGTCTGCTACAGACTTTGCTCAACCAGTTTCTTGGCCTGGTCATCTGGTTATCTGTCTGCTTTCTTTCTTGAGTTATCCAATTTTTAATCCACTTCAATTTTCCAAAGCACTGTCTCTTTTACAGAAATTCCTCTGTGTGGAAACTGTCAATGTAATTTTGCATTTGTGCTGATACAGAAAGAAAGCAGGTTTGGATATTTACATGAACAGAGACATTCGCTTTTCAGCTAACTTGAAAAACCATCACTGTATTAAAAAAAGCCCCCGAACAACAAAACCACCAAAAAACGCAAACAAAATGAGAAGAATCACTTGTGGTAGAGAGTGTATGCAAGTAGCAGAAGGATGAAGCTAATGTAGCTTTTGGAAGTCACTAGAAGATGCTTTAGCATACGATCGATTTCCCACAATCTCAATAGGAAGCCATGACTATTTCTTCTTTGCCTTTCCCAACCATTGTTTCTCCTACCAGGTAAGTTATATGTTCCCTCCCAGACTCTGCCTGGGCCTTTCACAATATCCCAATTCCCTATGGGCCTCAGGTATCTGTCTCACCCTCTGCTCTGCATCTTCTCTCTTCCCTGCCTGTGACATGTCCCATACGCTAGGTTCCAAAGGATTGTCTTTAAGAAGCTGTCCTGTCCTGTGGCTGTCTTTTTTCTTTTTAAAATTCCCTTTATTGGAATGTGTATTTCCTATCTGTCACCTGGCATGCTCTATTGACTCTTTTGTCAACCACAAAAGACAGAATTCACGTTCAGTTCTTAATTTCACAATTGTATGAATCAAGCATTTAGACTGCAGTATTTTAGGAATGGCACGTTGGTTTGTGTTAAGCAAGGTGAAGTTTCCTGCTGTACCTCTCTGATGGGTATTGCTGCCTGTAGGGTCAGATGCTTTAATTTGCTCATAAACCAGCTCCTGAAACACTACTGTTTGTACCTTGGGTTATAATGGAAAACTAAAATCAGTGTCTAGCTGTGACCCCAGATTTAGACTCGTGCAAATAACAGACATCACTGATTTATTTTGCAAAGGCGCTGGGGTTTGCCTTTTTTCAGAGGTGATAGGAATGTCTTCAGAAGATCTGAAAACAAATCAGTTGCTGTAATGCAAGTAAATATAGTGTGTTTAGACTGAAATGAGACCACAAGTAAGTCTTATTTCTATTTAATTACATTTTTTCTAAATTAGAGAAGAATGAGTTACGACATGTGGCCAAAACCTCAGAAAAATCTTTTACTGCAACTTTTACAGGGCAGTAGGAGACAGCTGATCAGAAATACAGAACTAATGATTCTGACTGAGTGGGTGTAAAATTGAGGATGAAGTAAGGCATAGTGATACTTTCCCTCTCTGTACTTCAGTACAAGCATCTAACTGAAATGTCACTCAGCTGATGGAGAAATGAGTTGCTATAATAGTTAAACTTGCTATTAATGATGGATGATGGCCATATATGATTTCAGAGCCATCTGAAAAAACTCCCTCAAAAAATGAGTCTGAACACGTTCTCATCTTCTCAAAGCTCCACCTTACACTTCTTGTTAGGTGAAACATAAAGTAAAACAGCTTCTTCAGATTAGTAAGCAGGGAAACAAGACTGCATCTATCTTAATTGTGCAATAGCTGCTCATCATTAGAGCTGAACAATGCTATGAAAATACAGCATCAATTGAAGGAACGTTGACTCATGTCTGTAAGGACACTTTGAACAGAGGGCTTCTTGAAACCCTGTAATTCTGCTCTGCTCAGTTTAGGCGCAACCCTCCAGGGCAAGGAAGCATGATGTCATTAAATCCTCATGAGATAAACAGTCAATATACAAGACCCGGTGAGTTGGAGGGGTCAGAACAGCACAGCCATCTTCAAAACATTTGATAATAGGGCAAAAAAATGGTAGCTTCATCCTGATGACTCACCTAGCAATTAACCACAGCATAAGCAGGAATCAGGAGAGAACTTTATAAACAAATGAAGACCTATGCAAGGTCTTTATCAAAGCCTTGCCAGTAATTATTTTCTTGATACAATTTCCTCACCCAGATTCAGTTCTACAAAGTAGACTCAACAGTGAGGGTTTTAGAAGTAGGAATATGAGCAGACATTTTATACTGCTGAACTCCCTGTGATTTCTTCGAAGATCCCAATCTAATTCTAGGTGGGATAAGCTGTAATTCGGCCCCATATTACTTCAGTTGATGTAATCTAGGTAGCAGACCCTAGTAATTCTCTTCGCTGAATGAAGTCCGTGTAATGCATAATTCAAAAGGATAGAATAGACCTTGCAGAGGCTTTTGGCCATAAACATTCATGGGTCATAAAAATTACATGCAAACCGTCTAAGACTTCATTTTGCTTCAGATAGATGGGTAAAACCAACCAATGGGAACAGTATCTAAGAAATCAACAGCCAAGGTAACTCCCCCGAGAGCATCCATATGTTATAACAGCCCTTGACCCAAGTCCCAAATAAATGACACAAACACAGCTACCATAACAATGACTGAATTTGAACACAAATAGGAATACCACATGTTTGGCAGTCATCGAGTAGAATGCTATAACAGGAAGATCATGCATCAACTTATGCATCAACTGCATGAGTTGATGACATGGATCTGTCATTTTATTAATGAATCAAAGTTTCAATCAGCGTCTGCCACTATAAAACTCGAGAAGATCTCTAGTTAGAAAGGAAGTTAATTTGCTTGGAAGTTAGTTTGCCAAAAGCATGTGTACTAGCCAATGGGCTGGAGCATGCTTTGATGTATTTTAGCTATCATTAGCCAAGTTTGCTATTAATTATATGTCGCTTTACTTTTCAACGCATAATTTCCTCATATTAAACATAAAAATATACTTTACATTTTGATTATACCAGAGACAGACTTTTTTTTTTATAGTAATTGTTCAGACCTGAAAGATGATAAAGGTATCTGAGCTGAGTTAGGAACTGAAGGTAATCAAAGCAGGCTACAATAAAGTATTTATAAATATGAAAACCAAACATGTTTGGAAACAAAAATAAAATTTGGCATTGTATCTTCCACTTTCTACAGTTTGGGATACATTTATTTTGATGTGAACACAGCAAACACAGGGATTTTGGTAAGACTTGGTGGAGATTTTGGTGATATACTGTCGCGTATACAGGCATAATTCAAAATTGCATTCTTTGAACTTGAGATCAACACGGAGATCATCCCCAGACCTGCAGACTGCTTCAACATCTACACGAATGCAAACAAATGCAAAGTTTCGTGTACCAGCTTTTTATTGATGTCATGGTTTACACAAAAGTAATCTATGAATAACCAAAGACAGTGTTGAGATTCTCAATGTTTTCAGAGCCGAAGTTTAATCTGAACCACACTGTTTTAGGAGTGCATAGGCTAGATAATGTGGAACAAGTGCAGTGGGGCACTGGTGTTGCCCATGCATTTTGCTAGGGGACAGCAGGAGGCCTGGCCATGTCCTACCACTGCTGTTGGACACAGGAATGAAAACCTCACTACTCTTTTGATCTTAAGCCATCTTCTAATTTTCATTCTTAGTTTATTCATGGCCGGTTTATTCCCATTTGTTTTGTACTTATTCCTTAGTCCAAACAGTCCTTTACTAGGTCTACTCTTACACTTTTGATCTATTTATAGCTTTTCCTTCAATGTTTGCTTTACTAGGTAAACCAAAACAAAACCTTTTAGTGTCATCATTGTAAGTAACAGAGAGGACCAGAGGACTGAAAACACTCCTCCTGCGCCATGTTCAGTTTTGATTTATCTTTTAAAAAGAGGGATAGTCAAAACTGTGAAAGTATTTCAGATGAGGTCCTATCCAGACCCTTAAGCATTACCATTGGATAATTTGTGTGAAAAGCAGCCTCTCTTTAATGAAAGACATTTCCAAAATATATGTAAAGATTTAATCTGTAAAACACAAATGGATTTTGTACCTAAAATCCATTAAACCCTCCATCCTTGCACCTTAAAAAAAAAAAGAAAAGAAAATAAAAAATCCATTATATTTATTCCCTTTTCTCTTGCCAAGTTCTACAAATTTTGTTTTGAAAAGTATTTTGGACTTCACTGGGAATGTCATTTGGGCATGGCTTTTAACCGCTAAGTGAAAAACTGAAAATGTTCGTAGGTTGATAGGGTGTACTGGATAACGAAGTTAACTAAGTAAGCAACAACTATGCTTGCTCTTACAGTGTTAAACTAAACATTACAGCTTAGAAAAATTACTATTTCTACATTTCATTAGCTGTTCTATTAAGAACTTGTTCATATCTGTTAAACTTTTCTTTCTGTTTTATACAAAAATGTAATAAAAAACATCATACTCTTTCTGTTTCACAGGCCAGTAGAAATTAAATCAGTCCATACTCTATGTTCTGTGTGTGGAGCTTACTTGGAACTTTGGATGTTTCCAGGACATCTGATTATGAATATCCATTTGTCATCTGATGAAATCTCTACACAAAACAGGATACACAGGCAGCCTCAAATGAGAAAATTTGGCAATATGTGATCACTAATAACCTTTCACTTATTCTTGGAGTGTAATGAGATAATTCTCCTTAAAAGACCTTTATTTCTGTCTGAGATCTGGTTTAAAACTCCCAGCTACATCTGTGTCCTATGATCCCCCATTCACTTTGAACTAGAGAATAACAACCAGCTGGGTAACACACTGGCTCCTACAAATCCTGCAGTGATGAGAGAATATATTGAACATATTCAAATTAATTGCTACTTAATTAAATAGAGTTACACATCCTGGAAACAGCCCATTGTGTTATCATGTAGTCATATGTATTTGCTTTTTTGCACTTTGACATCAGCTAGAAAAGACTATAGAAGAGTGAACAGTCTATGAGGCAGAAGGAAGGAAGAGACTAGAAAGAGACTAGAAAACGTAAAAAGTGAAAGCTTTTACTCTTTCTCCTAAACCAAACTATTTATCAGCTGCAAAGCTGCCTAATCTCTGCATAGGAGAGACAAGGAAAAAGCACACTGTAAGCCATGAGATCTATACAAGCATTACCCCTGTGCAATGTTGTGGTGGTGGATTCCTGCTCCAAATCTTGTAGCTGGTGAGGGAGGAAGAACTTCTAAATGGGACAACCCACTCCAGAACTCTCTCTCTCACACACACCCACACACACACACACACAAGTATGCTCATATGCATATATATTTGGGTGGGTTGAATTTTTTGCTTGTTTGTTTTGTTGTAATTGGTGTTGGCTACTGCTGCTCCTGGCAGCTACCTTTGTATGCTGAGTCCTGTCTCTCTGGTTGGTGTGCTCTGGCTCATATACTATTAAGTGATGAACTATAAGGTATTCTTTAATCCTCCTCTGGTCTTGAAATACAGTTGTTAATTTTATGGGCTTTTTCATTCCTGTATGCCTGAATTAATGGCAAAGCTCTGCTGCAGCCATTTACTTGGCAGTTTTGATGCCAAGAACTGATGTTGTAGGACCCAAGTACAGAAACACTTGTGAGTGTTACACTGTTGGAGTCAGGGGACCCAAACTTAGCATCGTTTGAATACTCCACCTTGAGGAGACCCTGGAGAGAACTGTCTGCTCCTCTGTAAAGAAGACACTTGGCTGCGCCAGAACAGACTAAGAATGAATCAGCACACACACAATGACCTTCTGGGAGCAAAATGGGAAGTGAACCAAGCTAAGACAGCATCCTGAACTAAAGCTGGCTATATAGGCTCACCTTTCATCTCATCAAGAGAAGAGAAGATGGCTAATTTCTTTAGATCAAAGGCTGTGTATTAGATCAAAGTAATTTTAGAGGCAAACGATGTATGGCACAGATAGCGAAGATGCTTATCATCATATGGCCTACTCTCAACATTACTTGGATTCCTTCCTTTCCTTGTTTTATGCGGTAAAATTTGTGATGATGGTCCCATTCTTTTTGCTTTGCTAGAAGGAAGTGCTATCTAACATAGCCTTAAAGAATGATAATAGCAAAAAAAGGAATAGGAGATCTTATCTAGTACTTTTCTCACTTTGACTTGTAACACTTACAAACAGTAAAAGAGCAATAAAAAGTGTCTGAGAAAGTGTTTATAACCAATTTAAATGTCTGTATTCTGTTTTGGGTCCAATGGTTTGGAACTTGTGGAATTAAACAATTCAGGACTTGTAGAACGTCTTGTTAATTAGCCAACATTAATATATTTCCTCTGATTTTACAGTGAAAAGGCACAGCTAAGTAAAAAACCCCTAGAGGTAGAAAAACCTTCAGTGCTAACACTACATGTTTTCACTAAGATGCTATCTTAAAACTCTGAAAAATTAATCAAAAGGACAATAGTACCTTGGTGATAAAATACATTTTAGATCAATCAGTTTGAATTAAAACCACAAAGAAAGATATACTTATTCATTCTTGAAGGAATTTCTACAAAATGAAATTTATGAATTATGAGTTTTGGTTGCCACAGGGCAGAGGGGGAGCTGCCCTTTTGATTTCCCCCATGTGAAAAATGCCAATGTCTTCTGTGCTCAGGGCACACATCCAGTGCAGGACTTGAGTAACCATAATGGTCTATAGGAACATGCAGTTTGTAAGACACAGTCTAAATGTGGCAAATTCACTGTGCGTCAGCAGACTGACTCTACAACACAGATGCAGAGACTGGATAGGTCTTGTAAATATCACTCCTCCAGTGCCTGAGCTGTTAAATTCAAAATTCATGGGATAAAACCATCTCATTGCACATCCATGCTTGAGTCAATCTGCACATGTGCAGTAGCTACTTGTATAATCTGCCAAATCTGAAGAAATTCTTGTCTGACAGAAGGCTTACATCTTCTGTTTATGCTCAGAGTTTCCAGGGAAACTAGACACAAAATAATCTCATGAAGAAGACACGACTCAGTACTGCTACTGTGTGACAAACTGTAGGTGCAGATTTTGAACAGGACCTCCCCAAACCACTGCGGGGACAGATGGCTACAGTTCTGTTCACCTTTCATATGGCTAAGATCATATGGACAATTTTCAAGACCTTTAAACTGAAAAACATCACCTTAAGAAGCAACTAAATAATTCAAGAACAATATTCTTAAGTCACAGACTAAGTTGCTTCAGTCACTCTTTAAATGTGGAACTGAGCTGTCAAGCTGTCAAGCTGTTGCTCAAACTTAGAACTTGCTTTACTTCTGGATGAAAGGGGAAGATGTTGGTGCAAGGGATATTCTGCATGAGATTGAAGAAGTCCACGCACAGTGGGTCCCAAGCGATAAAGATTTGATCTGAAACACTCTGAAATAGCTTCAAAAGTTTTGGCTCTTGTAGTTACTTTTGTATGTGCCACTAGATGATTGTTGAACCCCAATATCCCAAATAAAGAAGCAAGTACTAAACTGTTAAATAAAATATAAAAACTAGAAATGTTACAAAAGAGGTCTACAGAAGTGAAACAGCATCTGAGACAGCTGCATTACAGTGAGCAGCTGAAGAAGTATTTCTGATAGTAGAGGGATCTTTTGTTTAGTAAACAAAAGCATGACAGTGTCCAAAGACTGGAAGCTGTAGCTGGACAAATTCAAACTAGCAATTAGGTTGTGCAATTAACCATTGGAATAATTCGTGCGGGGATCTGGTATATTCCTTATCATTAGTAGTTCTTAAATCAGGATTGGCTGTCTTTCTAAAAGATGCTCATTTCAAACAGCAACTTTTGGGCTTGATGTAGGGGTTTTATGCAACAAGTTAAGCGAGAAGTACATCTTGATCTGGATTTAATTTCTGTGAATGTGTCCAACACTGCTTCTCAGGCAAACACCTCTGGCAGAAAAGTAGTAACATCCTAAACTACTAGAAGTAGGTGCTCTGAGAACAAGGATTGGAGACCTTTAGGATATTTTATCACTTTTTTTTCCCCTTTTAAGGCATTTTTTGCAATATTTTTGAAGTATGGTTTTGTTCCAAAAGCCGACAGTGTTTCTGGTTTGTTCTCCCAACTCCCAAAAACCCTTGTGTGTGCAGGAACGCCATCTATAAAGCCAGACTTCTTATGCCATTTGTATAAATTAAAGAAAGATGTGGGCTAACTGGAAGGAGTCCAGGTGAGAGTCAGTGAGAGAAATCACAAATCGAGAAAACATGGCCTTGTTCAGTCAAGAAAAGAGATATCAAACATTCAAATACATAAAAGGCTGTTGAAAAGAACCTATTTTTCATGGTCAGGATAGATAAAATAATCACAGGAAGGGGGATTGACTTTTGCTGTGAGGGAAAGCTTCCTCCAAGTACAGTAGCAGAACGCCTGGGGAAGTCTTGGAGTCTCCATTTGGAGATCCTGAAGACCTTCTTCTAACGGATTAGGCTAATTTGCTTTGGGGTTAAGGTCTTTTCCAGTGTGAATTTCTAGGGTTGTATGAAATAGGTTAACTGCATTGTGCATCTGCAATGCCCCTGGGGACCTATAAATAAAAAATCCTTCTATAGTAACCATAAAGTATTACTGCAGTGATATATGTGACTGGAGAGTCACTGTACATAAATTAGTTCAGCACCATTGAAAATCCAGTAATGCAGATATTTTAAAATAAAGGTCTAATTACAAATCATTTTGCTATCTTCCATTAATACATATATTCTGTCTAGGGGATGTGAAAATAATGCACTTTATTTTCCTCATCAATAAAAGAACAGGTAGATTACTCAAACAGAAGGATCATCATTCTGTTTACAAGGCTGATGGTTATTTTGGCAGAGTCTCAGAACAGTGGAAGTAGGAAAGCAGGTCTGGTGATGGCCTTGCCCAACCCCACAGTGTGGACCAGGGTCAGTGGGAGCAGGGAGCTCAAGACATGTCCAGTTCAGTTTTGGACATCTCCAAGGTTCTTCAAAATATCCTTGAGACTCCATGTACTTTTATTCCTGTCCTATTGACCACTCACAGCAAAAAGAGTAATTTACGTTTAAGTGGAACTTATTTTATTTCCATTTCTGCCCCCGACTTTGTCTGCTCTGTGGGAACAACTGAGAATGGCCTACTGCCATCTTCTTTAATCTCCTGGTCAGGTACTTACATACACTGGTGAGATTCATACCATACATATGAGAAACACGATCATCTCATCATCTTGAAGATACACAGGATGTGCACTACAAGGTGACAGTCATCATTTATGTAAAGCACAGGGACTGTGAGGTGGGATCAGACCATAAATGCAACTTCTGTGATACTGTTTCACTAACAATATTGGTATCAGATTCTCCAGTGTAGCAGGAAGGGGAAATACAATTTTTTTCTAACAAGTTGTGCAGACAGGAGGGATCTTCTCTCTGACTTACTTGATGGCTGGCTGCAGGAGCTCTCTGCCACAGAGATGTGGAAATGCTGCCCAGGTTTGTGAGGTATCCTGTGATGAGTGCAAAGGCTAATGGGGGAGAGCTACACTCATTTAGACCCCAAACCAGTCCATATTTCTTATTTTTCCAGATGTATCTCTAAATGTTTTAACAGTATCTGCTGCTGAAACAAACATCTGCATGTGAAATTATGTACATACGTATTTTTGCTTATGATTAGAGGCATCTCAGCCTTTGTAAAATAGCTGAATTCTTTGTTTCACTCATTCCTGTGATTGTAAATTTGACAAGCTCATTTCTCCATATGTCAGGAGTATTTTGAATGTTAATATGGTTGTTCAGAAATATCAGCTCTTGGGTTTGCAGCTTTTTCCCCCTTTTTTCTGGTCTTTGAGGAAGAGCTACTTCTTTTTTGCTCATATAAAATTCCCTATGGATCAAAAAGTGACTTGGTTTTGAAACTATATGAGTCTATCTGCCATAGAAATGAGCCTCAGATATCTGGAATCCATGGTGCAGGAACAATACGCCCATACTTCTCCCTGTGTCAGGTCCCAGCATAAAATGCTGGGATGGATGTTCCCTACCAGTGCTTATAACACTCCAATTACTTACTGATAAATGTGCTGTTCTGGTGGTAAAAGCACAGCACCTCTCTCCTTCCCTTTCTTTCCAAGTCAATGAATAAAGTATGGCTGTTTTAACTTACTCTCAAAAGCTTTTTTCCACCTTTTTCATGAATCTTTATGGCTTTTTTTATTGGATGTATTCTTGCAATTCTTACAGCATTGCTTGGAACATGTGGAACAGCTGTTATTTTTATTTACTGTAGATTAAACTTCCCATCCTATTATACTGAAGAGCTATATGTAATTTCTTATTTGCACTTGGAAACCCCTCCGTGAAGTCTGCTAACTAATATCCTCATTTCATGGCTTGGAAAATATAACCTTATAAAGCTGGAGCTTTCCCGAGATGGCACCGAGGGACAGTGGCCCCAGAGTCCTGTGAGAGCTCCACTTCAGGTGCTCCCTCAAATGTTGGGGAGCTGACCCTGTCCTGTGGGACCCTGCACAGCCCAGCTCCCTGCTCACAGCGTGCACAACAAGCCACTCTGTACGATTATGTCAGTAAATTTTCCAGACTTTCAGGTTACTTTGTTTTACTGGCCTTATTCACATTTGTCTCATAATCACAATAACAGGACAGGTGTGCTGCTTTTCTCGGCAGTGATCCTGGTCCCTGATGGAGCCAACTCCCTGGCCTTTGACCTCCAAGTTTATCCGCTCAGGAAACCGGTTTACTGCCTTGCAAAACAGCACACCCCTATGATTAGCACTTAATTACAGTGAAGCCAGTAGCAGCTCTGCTAAATTTAAGTTGACTTTTTGTATATAGATCATATTTTTGCATGAGTTAAAGTTTCTGGCAATCAGGTTGCCTCATATTGAGAGCCTATAGACAAATGTATTTTATTGCCTGTTATATGCATCTGAGTATGTAGCTACACAAAAATCGGGGCAGCAATTCAGTCAGTTTTACTTACCTTCTTCTTTCTCCTTCCAACATTTCAAAAAGTATACGAGGCACCCCAATTCATAATCCTGTCTAAGCACCACTCAGTGAGGACTGTGTGTGCTTTAATCTGCGAGTCAGTTACCATGACTTTACAAACCTAATGCAAACTCACAGGAATACTACCAATATGGGACCTTAAAATAAATAAAATCTGTGTCAGTCTGAGCTTTGAATCAGGTACCCTTTTCTCAGTCCAGGATCTCGGTCAAGATGTAAGCATCCCCAAGTTAAAAACAAACAAACAAACAAACCAACAAACAAAAAAAATCTTGCTGGGCATTTTGAAAGTAGGACTCCTAGCAATCTTTTAAAATGTTTTTGGAAATGTCCAACACAACACATATAGAAAAGGTAAAAAACTACTACTGAGCATTTCAAATCTATTTTCCCCAAGTATCAACTCTAGTTTCTGTTCTTTTGAAAGAACTTTGCTACAATATGAATTAACATCTGACAAAAATATCTCAGGGGTAGCAATAAAATAATGATACTTTAGCCTCCAGTTTATATTACATTACCAAAAATAATGAAAAAAGTTGTTGCCCCAGAGAGACTTGGAAGATATTCAGATACAGTAGAGCTGGGTGTGACATGAGAAGATAGATAGATTACACAGATAGGACTGAACCAGTTAAGAAACTTTCGGGTATTCAGCTATCCAGTGTAATATCCACTCTGCTGAGTGAAGGCTCTACAACTCATAATGAGTTCATATCATAAGACTCATTCCACAGCATGATAACTTCTTAAAAGTTATTCCATTCTGTGGTAATTTTTAAGGAGAGATGCTCAGTTGTTTAAGTGTTTCTGAAGTGAACAGATAACATATTTGCATGTTTAGCAGATGCATATCTTTCCCCAGAATGAAAGAATCTTGAATGCTTATATCCCTTATAATCTCTGTTCTTCTGTTGAAGAGCAACAGTATTTTTTAATTGTTGTTCCAGATTTCAGATACAGCCCATTCTGCCATCACTACAAGGTGAGTCAAGCTGTCTAATGGTTCTGTTATTTTCATACTACCCAGGCATGCACTGAGAGTCTGGTACTTCAGTATCAATCCATCTCTTGGCTGAGACATCAAACTAAGATTCTGACCACTTATTGTAATTAAAAATCCCCATAAGCTTTTCACAAAGCATAGGTGCTCACCACAGTGTCCTGACAAAATTCCAGCTTTGCATAATTATATTCTGTTCGTATATAATATAATTATATGAAATAATTATATTCTGCCTGAAATCCCCATGAAGTTTCATCTGGAGGTAGGAGCCTTTTTGTTTCCAATCTCAAGCTATTGTGCAATGCTGCTGTCTGCTCAGAAATGTGAATCACAGACAGTTGATGGAGTTTCCTGTTTGTTTATGTTTTATTTGAATACACCAATTTTTTCAAATTTTTAAAACATTGCAAAATGGCTTAATCAGACTTCTTCAAAGTTCATATGTTGTTTGCTAAAGAGTGGCTAAACCAGCCATGTTTTGAGAAAGCAGTAAAACGGTTCTGAAATCTTTGCATGAAGATTTTTTATGCCTTTCACCAACTGTGTTGGGCTTGTATGGTAAGGTTTTGCATGGTAAGGTTTTGCATGGTTTTGCATGGTAAGGGCTGCAGGGGTGGCTTCTGTTAGACACTGCTAGAAGTTTCTCCCACATTCAATGGAGTCAGCTGGCTCCAAGACAGACCTAACACTGGCCAAGGTCAGACCCTTCAGTGACAGTGCTAGTGCCTCTGGAACAATGTATTTAAAAAGGAGGAAAAATGGTGTGCAACAGCAGCCAAAGAGAGAAGAGTGAGAACGCCTGACAGAAACAGCCCTGCAGACACTAAGACCAGTGAGGAAGGAGGGGAAGGAGGTGCTTTAGGCACCAGAGCAGAGATTGCACTGCAGCCCATAGTGAAGACCATGGTGAGGCAGCGGTGGTCCTGGAGGACCCACACTGGAGCAGATGGGTGCCCAAAGGAGGCTGGGATCCTGTGAGAAGCCTGCACTGGAGCAGGCTTGGGCAGGACTTACGGCCCCATGATGAAAAGAGCCCACACTGGAGTGGGTTTGCTGGCAGGTCTTGTGACCTGTTGAGGACCGTGTTGGAGCCGCCTACTGTGCCCTGTGGAAGGAGCCCAGCACTGGAGCAGTTTGTGAGGAGCTGCAGCCCATGGGCAGGACTCACATTGGAGAAGTTCATGGAGGGCTGACTCCCATGGGAGGGACACCGTGCAAGAGCAGGGAGGAGTGTGAGGAGTCCTCCCCCTGAGGAGGAAAGAGCAGTAGAAACAACGTGTGATGAACTGACCACAGCCTACATTTTCTGACCCCCTCTGTTGCTGGGGGGATGGATGTAGAGAAAATTGGGAGTGAAGTCGAACCCAGGAAGAAACAAAGAGGGAGAAGAGGGAAAGTGTTTTCAAGATTTGGATTTTATTTCTCATTACCCTACTCTGATTTGATTGGCAATTAATCAAACTAATTTCCCCAAGTCAAAATGTTTTTGCCCATGTTGGTAACTGGCGAATTATCTCTCTCTGTCCTTATCTTGACCCATGAGCCTTCTGTTATATTTTATCTCCCCTGCCCAGCTGAAGAGAGGGGTGATAGATCAGCTTTGGACCTGGGGTCCAGACAGCGTGAGCCCACCATGCCAACTCTATCTTTTCCTCAGAGACAAGCAGAGTAACTTTGTATTTGTTGTTTGTTTATCAGCATGCTCATATTTTGATGATCGTTTAGGACTGACTCCTCAGGATTTTTATAAATGCTGTAGCAATCCACAATTTTATTTTCTGTGCCAATTCAGTGCACGGCAGACAATAAGCTACACTAATTTAATTTTACTTTTCTCCACGCTGTAGTTCCATTAGGCATGGTTTTATATCATTAATGCAAATACATGAAGGTCTACTTAAAATGGCAAGTGACTCAAGTGAAATACTGCCATGTCGTTTCTGGAAATGGCAATACAATTTCAGGAAGAAACAGAGCAATAAGTGAGAGTCAAATTGAATTGAAGCAAGAAGATCTCTGTAGGGCTTTACAGTGCTGCCACTGTGGTGTCACAAGAGAAACAAAAGCAGAGCAAGTTGAGAAGGGAGAGAGGAAAGAATATAAAGCTAAAAGCAAAACAAAATGGGTCAATACAAAACCAAATAGATGAGTTCACAAGACAAAAATTCAAGCAAGTATTACTTGAAGTTATGTTAACCTTTAAACTAAAACCAGGCTAAAATATAAACAAAGTCTATTTGAGAGGTTGACATTTTTGTTGCCTTTATATATATTGGCACATGGTTCAATACAGTGCTTATCACCATCCTCTCTTCTCTCATAGTGCTCTCTGCTCAGTCATATCCATCATTATGGCAGAACGCTGTCCCCAATGTAAGTTCTTTGCAAAATCCTTGAAAAGACCAAATTTAAATGAGGACAGGGAGCTCATGGCAATGGAAAGCTTACTGGTGCAGGCTAGACCAGAAGGCACCAACGCAGGTGTTGTCATGTCCATGTCTATCAACAGGAGAAGTCCCTGGAGCGAACTGTTCCTTCATTCCAACATAGAGCACAAGTGAGGACACACCTTTCTGCAACACAGATAACCCAAATCCAAGACTCAAGAATTCAAATGTGAGAAAAATTATTTAACAGCAAACACATTTTTCTCCCATGTTCCAGGCTCTTGTACAACTTCTAGTCAGTTAGGAAAGTAGGAATATGTATGAACTACCACCTAGGTAACTTTTATTTTGTTTTATGCCTAGTTCTAGTCACATTGAGACATTGGGTCTCTTTTTTGTAACCCCCTAGCCCTTTTAATGTCTGTTTCTTTCTTCTTATTTGGTTAAACTCTACAATAAGGGCTGGGACAATTGTGTCTTTCAGAAAATCTGTGTCTTCTAGTAATAAGGACATAAAATTTCCGCTTCATGGTTCATGAAGCTCTGGGAAGAGGAAGAGGGTTTGCAGATAATGTTTAAGAGGTTTTACACATATACTTAATAAAAACTAGAAACACAGTACTAAAGGATTCAAATTTCTTGTGTAGGGTTCTGCTCTTTTCATGAAAATTTCTAGGCATCTGAAATTCAAGACAAATTGAAATCTAGTGGGAGATTGGAGATGAGAAGCCCCTTACAGACACAAGTTGTCTGAATTCTTGTATTGCAGATCCCAATCGAATGTTCAAAGAGAAGAAAATCTATCACTCTCACATTAAATCAGACCTGCACAAGCATATGAAATAGGCTGTTATACTCTGCTCTACCCATATTTATTTCCTGAATTTGTGTTTGGGGTTTTTTTCCCATTTTATTTTATTACTCTAGGTCTGATACACCGCCTCAGAGTTTTGCTTTTTGTCTTGCTGCTGATGCATTTTCTCTCCTTTATTTAATTCACATAACTCCACTTGTGACTTTCACCCACTGATGTTAGATTTCTTCTAAAATCTCACCAGCTTTCTCCCTCATATACTGATACATTTGTGCATTCTATGTCATCTTTAATAGCCCTGCATAATGCTTAGACATCATCTGTCAGTTATGTGTCGAATATGCAGCAGCCTAACTAAAACATAGCATTTTGGTGCTACATAAATGACATTTCCAAAGGAATATAAAGGGAGATAAATATATCCTGCTTAATGCATTTTCATCAATCTTACGCAAGTGTCATGATGAACAAAAATTCAAAATAAGATCATGGTTACCGTGCTTTAAACAACATTAAAAGTCGTAAAACAACTGTGCTTTTTCTGCTTATTTTTCTGTATTGAATGTCTCAGAAAGATTTAATGCATCTAATTACAGATCAAGCCTCTGTACCTTTTACTAAAAGAAACAGAAATTAGCTTAATCAGATTTAAATACAAACAAACAATCCTATCATTGAATTATTCCTTTTGTTTTATCAGATCCTGAATTCTGAAGATTCCTATGAACATCCATTTTTAATATTTGCTGCAATTTTTTTTAATATTGTAATTCATAAATGAAAAAATTACATTGTCTATTTCATATTAAAAGGTTCCAATTTTCCTATAAGAATCCAGTGCTCAAGATGTTTTATTGTCAAATATTTAACTTTTCATAGACACAAGATTAAGGCTATATTTTGAAATAGAAAGCTGGCAATCATGATAGAAAAAAGAATTTTTAAAAAATTGTCAGAACAGTAGCTTATTTGCCAACAGCAGTAGTATTCTTGTTTGTTTTTTCTTCCAGCTATGGGGTTAAAGAGAAAATACAAACTGGCTACCTAAAAATACCCCTTAATCTAGAACCACTTGTACAAAAATTAAATCCCATTTAGAGGGGAATGTCCTATTTGCAGTATTGGAAGTATGGAAATGAAATATTTACTTTAGGGATGTACACAATTGCAGCGCATTATAACTGACTACTACTTGTTATGAAAAGCAAATTATGAATTTTTGCATATAAGTATTTGCATACAACAGCTTTAATTTATTCACACAGTCATGTAGTAGAAAAATGTTTATTGTCTGGGTATCTAAAATACCTGAGCAACAGCACCAAGTTCTCAGTACTCATGTCAAACTGGTCACACAGTCCACAAGTAGACCTGTTCTCATTAAGCTGTTCATAGAAGTTATCAAGCAAATGCTTTTGAATAATAAATAAATTCAAGAATATCAAAACCAGCTCCTGGACAACTAACAAACAAAGGAAAGTCTAAATTTGTTCAAATAAATTATTCACTGTGAATTATCTGATCAGATCTAGTGCTAAAATATAAGAAGCATTTCTCAGAGCACATGTGATTGATAATAGAACCCCCTAAAGCAGATGGAAATGTGTCTGTATCTATGCAGACTTTACAAAACAGACTAGATGAGCACAGGAAGGAAGGTCCTTCATTTTCTTAGTACCAACTTCCACATCTAATATTAGAAGAAATAGGTGCTATGGAAGCAGAGTAAGTAATAAAATCATAGAATGATAGAGTCATTTAGGTATGAAAATATTCTTAAGGTCATTGAGTCCAACCATTGTCCCAATGCTGTGAAATTCACCACTAAACAATGTCCTCAAACCTCACACCTACATGTCTTTAAATACCTCCAGGGATGGTGAACCAGCTACTTTTGTGGGCAGCGTGCTCCAAAGCTTGACCACCCTTTTTGTGAAGTTTTCCCTAGTATCCATATCCATAGACTTCAGATAAAGTGGTTTAGGTTGTTGTCATTCAAAGATGAATTCCTGTTTTAAAAAGGCCAATCCTTAGAGTGAAGTTTAAGTAACCAAATTTTATTTGATGAGACAAAGATAAATTTGAGTGAAACCAATTTGATCTAGTTCAGTATGACACACCACAATAGTCAATATAAATACTCTTTTGAACATGTAACTACCAAGTGATAAATGGCTCAAGAAGGGCCACCAATGGCATAAATTTTGCAAGTTAACCTCCCTTTTTAATCCTATATGTGTATTCCCTTTCACTTAATATGGATCTATATTGAAGAAGAGAGAGTGAAGAACATGCATTGAACTGTGATAAATAAAACTTAGAGAAATCTAAGCACTTAGGCCCATAATAGCGTTTCTGAAAACTCCTGTTACATATCCCAGGAAGCATGTAAGCTCCCTAACTGCTTTACTTTTCGTGTTTCTTAAGCAGTGATATACCAAGGGCACCCCAAATTCCTTGCCTCAAATGAACAGAAGATCTCAGTACTTAATTCCTGTTTAAATCAAACCAAAATCCAAGTGCAGGCATTTCTCAATTCCCCCCCACCCTACCATAGTTCTGTAGGGCTTTGATCTGGAAAACATTTTCAAAGCATACCTAAGACACAGCAGTTGTAGTAGGCTCTGCATAAAAGGCAATTGCTGCTGCTATTCTTTGTATGGGATTCCTTGCTTGGGAAGTGGGAGACCTGAGGGAGAAATGTTCTTGATCTCTACTGATATTTTTAATTAGGTGACCTGGATTCAGCTAAATGAGGACTCAGCATCAATTTCTTCCTTCCTCCTGAATGTGAGAGCCTAATTTTTTCAGAATAATGGGAAGTAAGACACTCTTCCTCGAAGTAGCTGCGTGTGTACAACAATTAAGAAGTCATTGGATGGAAAGAGAGAGCTATCAGTTATGCCACATGCAACAGCCTAATGATTAAAGCTCTTCCTACAAGAAAGAAAGCCAGTTTTTCCTGTGAGTGCCTGGGGTCCTCCCTGGATTTTATCTTGCGGCTCTCTCTTCACTGTCTTTTTTGATTTTAAAAAAGCTGCGCTCGCTTTTCTTCATACTCTCTCAACACATCACAAGTCTTGAATTTTAAATTCATTTACTTTTTAGGATTATAACACAATTCCACAATTTTTAGAGGGAATTCTTCTTGAATGAAATCCACCTGACTCGGGAATGGATGGGGGCATCTTGGATTGGATACAGATCCTATTCTGCCTGATAGATCTGCATTGAGCAGAGTAGAACCCAATGGATCATCTGGCTGGATTATTCAGGGTGTGCAATGTTTTCTACATTCCTCAGATGTCCTTTTCTTCACCCAAAAAATTTATAGGCTGAATGTTTAAATCCGTTCTGTGGAGGTGGGGGATTTGAGTTTTTATGACTTCAGGCCGGGGGAGAACTAACATTGTCTCGCAGTATTGGGACACTTGTACTAACAACGCATGGCATCAATGAGAATAGACCCAGCAGCATTTCACAGGGGAAGTGAAGTACCACAGCTTATGGACTCCTGGTGAACATCAGCATGTGGGAGGGGCTGATTCCTCATCTTTGCTGTTCCACAAGTGAACACCTCAGCCTGCTGATTTCAGGTGTTTCCCTATGGATTGCTGTATATATCACCTGAAGAGCTTACCTTTAACCTGAAGGTCGGTATTCAGAACAAGGAAGACAATTCTTCTTACCTAAGGTAAGGTGCCAGCTTGTAAAAATCCACATCAAATACGTGTCAAGTCTGGTTTTTCCCTCTACAAAATCACAAGCTTTTTTGACTTGAAAAAGAATGGTAAATACTACGTCTCTAGGCAAGCCTCACTTCAGAGATGCTCTTGCTTGAAAGTCAGATTCAGAATTTACCTTTGAGTGGAATATTTACATGTTCTCAGCTCTACCCAATAATATGCCAGTCAATTTGACCTTTTGTGCCTCGAAAAAGTAGTCTGTTGTGCAGCACAAAGAATTCAAGTATAAAACTGTCCATGACACCGTCTTGGCTGAATATGTTGCATGCAAGCCATGCCTGCTTATAGCCCTGACAATTTAGGTAGATAGTACTGGAGTCTTGTCATAATGTGGGCCTTAGGGTATGAAGGCTATTTTTCATCTATAATTGTTATGTTTAAAGAAGAGTCAGGTTGTTTTTCTTGAAAATATATTGAAATTTGTTTTGATTTTGGAGAAGCAAATCCCTACCCTGTGACTTCTTAAATTTAGGCTCATCTGTCCCTCCCTCCATTTTCTTTATTCTTTAAGAAAGCAAGGAAAAAAAGTAAGAATATTCCAGGGTTTTGTTAATAAATCCAGCTGTAGACCACAGGCATGGACACGTCAGTACACATCTATGGACTTGAGAAAGTAAATACATGTAATCAGATCCCCTCTTTTTTCCTGACATCTGCTGAGGTTTTACGGATTTTTAAACTTTATTTCACCTCAAATTATCATTTAAACTAGCAGTGACCAGGCAGGGCAGGTGTGCCAAAAGCCCTTAAAAAAACCCCACTTTTCATATTTCCCCCTCTCCTTCTTGGCTTCAGTTTGGTAAAGCAATAATAGTAATGGGCTGGTCAGCTCCCAGCCTCTCACCTGAGAAGTGAGGCAGCATCACCGGCGATTCCTCTTCCCAGTTATTGCTGTGACAAGCTCTCTGTCATTTCAAACAATGGTGGTCTTCTGGTAGGAAGAGTTGCTTTTTTATAGAGCAGGTCTCCATGTCCTTTCAGGTGTTTATCTTGTAGTCCACTTCTGTGAACACAGATTTATGTTTCCTCTAATCATGTGCAACCTAGCTCACAAGGCCTCTGTTGCAAGGATAGTATCTTGGTTTTTCTCCTTTTAAACAAAAACTGCTTACTACACCTAGTCCTGAAAGAGGCCAGCTGTATTCTAGGAGTACATATTATATACATATTCCTGTACTCTAGGAATACATACATATAGTAGATATACCTAGCTACTTATGTATATCCCTTCTTCTTTTCTGTTTTTCTAACACCATAAACCTAGTGTGAATTTCTACATTGAGGAACATGATGCAATGGAAGCTGCAGAGATTGTTCCTCCCAAGACCAGAGCACTGGATACTCTCTCAAACAGCTGAGCTTCCCCCTGGCAGAAAACAGCATTGTATCTGACCTTCCCATGAAGTCATGGGGGAGTGATCTAACCATCAGACCCTAAGCCACGAAAAAGAAGTATTTATCTTCTTTAATTTGATGTGGTGGGAAGAAGTGGAAGGTTGTATTATATAAACTGCTTTCTTGATTTATTGCAGAAACAGAACACTCAGCTCCAGTATCATTAGTTAGTCTCCACTGGACTATGAAATTGTAGCAATTACATTAATTAATGTGGGATAAAAGGCAACCAGACAAAAGAAGAGAACTGAGAAGGCACTTGGAAATGCTTTCATTCTACTGCCTGTGTGAAAAAAGCAAACAAACACAAAAAGTCGCCACTCACAGCCCCACTGGTTTGCTGGTTCTGTTCCTCAGCTGGGCACAAACACAGGCCCAACAAGAAAGACTAAGTTTAGCAGCTTGTTAACGTGAGCAATTCTACTGAAGCCACGACTGCAGTAAAACAGGAATAAGCGTTTCTAAACTTAGCAGCTCGCAGTGATTATGCCCCAGTGAAACCAGGAGAAGATTCAGTGCTATGTCCTGATGATCCTTGTGGGTCCTTTCCAACTTCAGACATTCTATTACACTTTGTGACAATCTGTAGAATACAGCTACTCATAGGAAGACTTATAGTATCAGGCTTGGATTAGAATTGAACCTCCCGCATATCTCTTCACAGTGGTGTAGTCTTTACTCATATTTCTCTCCATAGCATATGCTGTTCCCTTGTAGTGTGTACTTCTTTATGTGGTTCAGAACAGCTGGTGACCAGTTGATGACTGCAGACAATTAGTGTTTAATTGTTGCCAGTTATGTTTTCACCTGTTCTACTTAGAAATCCTTCCATTGTGTCAAATCCAATTACTGCATTTGAATCCTTTTCTGAAATGAAATAGATTGGTAAAGACCCCTTTATCAAGAGGAAATCAACTCTTTGTGCAGCAGCTTTCCAGGAACATTTCAACTTGTGCTAAACAACTACTGAAATCACATACATGTATATAAATTAATTGAGATCAACTTGGAGAAAATTCACATACTGCTTTAAAAAACTTTGCATGATAACCGAAACTTTGATCACCTGTCCTTAAATACAAATCATGACTTTTTTCCACCACTTTTTTCTTCTAAATTCTGAGAATACATATTAAAGGTGTCATTTCTTTTCTTTTCTTACAGGATTTGCCAGCTAAGAATCCAACACTGCAATGAGCTCACAGTGACTAGAATCCCTCTTGAAATTCGGTGACTAGGAGTACTGTGATGCCTCTCCAGGTAAGTCTATCACTGAGAAATGATTAGGGCCTGACTGCTGATCTAAATATGCAATATGTATTCAATGAGTATGATTATTCCTCAATTATCCAGCTATCAGAACCACATCAGTGATATTAGCTATCTGAAAAGATCACAGAAAATTTGCATACTCCAAGCTATAAAAGGACAAACATTGTGCAATGGAACAGTGGCAGGGCTAACCTATAGCTATGGACAAAGTGAGATTTTAGATGAAAATTCTGTAATGTAGTCACAGCTTGTTGGATACTGAATATGGAAATTGGTTGGTGTCCTAATTTTGAGCAATACAAGAAATAGGAGTTTTCTAATACTCAAACATAGTATTGGTAATTGAAGCAAAATTTGAGAGTAGACATTAATAAAAGTCAAGTTTTCATTGATCCTGATAAGCTGAGCAGTTCTTAACAGCATATTCTAAGGTTTGCTGGGATGCTAGAATTACATCTCTCTTTTTCTACCTTTTTCTCCCCCTTGTTCTTGCATTTTGTGATTGAGGGAGGACACAGTATTCAGGTATTATCATAAGACAAACTCACAAAAATCAGAGCTAACCCGGGCAGATTTAATACGTGGGTTTTTTCTAGAGGGAGAAAATATAACCTTCCTCAATAGTGAAAACAAGCCCTTAGACAGGGAACATGGAGATGCTCAAGAAAGGGGAAAACAAATGAGACTTTCAGTTCTTAATTTTGTCAACAGAGACCTGCAAAGTCAGACTCTGTAGAAACCCATTAGCTGTAATAATGATTGGAGATGACTAAGTACACCAAAATTTTGAGAGCTGATCACGGTAGGTAATTATTTCTCATTTCTGTGAATTCTTGGAGCTCTGGAAGGAAGTCTCTCAAAGGTGTTTTAGTTCATCTTAGACTTTTAAGAACCCTTATTCTCAATCACAATGAATATACAGTGAATGCATAAGTTACTGAGAACTGTTCAAGAATCAGAATACCCAGACCTATATCAAGTAAATCACATTTCATTTTATCCAGTCATAAAACTAAGTGGTTTTTCAATAAATATGTGACTTACTGGGAATAGAAGCATCAAAGCTTTTAAAAAGTAGGGTGCATCCTCACTGGGCTTCAACAAGAGGCCTGAAATATAATTTTTTTACTGTTCAAGTAAGAGGACACATCTGGTTTGTGCTGCTGGGACGCATGTCTGGAATGCTGCAGAGAATCCAGGAGAAGCAAAGAAGCTATTGGGAAGTTACTGCTGATTGCCTCAGTGACTGAGAGGCAGCAGTAGCTCTCTGGGGTTTTTAAGCCTACTTCCTTTGTTGTCACATCAGTTCAGGCTTCTGTTGAGTCTCAGCTCTCCCATGTGTTGTTTTGCATCTTGGTCAAATATGACTGAATCCAAATGGCTTCTTGTAAGAGTGTCGGATTAGCTCAAGTATGTGTCCCATACATATCCCTAGAATGAACTCTTCAGCACAACTCTTAAACCAGATGTGTGCTATTCCTCTAAAGGGTAGGGATCTGTTCTCACACCTTATCCGCTTCTGATTACCCTCAATGCCAATCACAAATTGCGGCTGCTGGAAAGCAGCTCTCTTGTTTTAAGGCAGCTGTTCATAATGTGCAAAGGTAAAGTCCTGTACACAGAGACACAACACTGCAGGCTGTGGGGGGCGGTCCACCTGCAGAGCACCCTGACAGGAAAGGACCTGATAAGCAAGGAGTTGAATGTGAGCCAAAAATTGTGGCCTTCATCTGCGGATAAAATCCGATAGTTCACTGGGCTGTATCACAGCACTGTACCCAACAGGTTGGACCAAGTGGTTATTCCGTCCTTTTTAGCACTGGTGAGACCACCTTTCAAATCTTACTTGCACTTCTGGGCTCTGAGTAGAAGACTGACAGCCAAATTGAAGGAAGTCTGGTGGAGGGTCAGAAAGGTATTTAAGGGGACTGAGAGTATAGCGTATGAGGAACCGGAGACATGCAAGGACATGGTGTATGAAAAGCTGTGTGGGATTAGCCTGGAAATTAGAACATTCAGGGGGCATCTAACTGTTGTTTTTCAACTTCCTAATGGGTAGATACAGATTGAGAATCCCTTGACAGTGCACAGCAAAGGCTGAAAGGCACGAGTTACAGCAAGGAAATCAAAAATGCTTCTCACTGACAGTGGTGAAACACCAAAACAGAGGCCCACTAAGGCGGGAAAATCTCCATTTTTGGAGGTACTACTGAGGCAACTGGATACAACAAAGAGCAAGCTTCAGTAAGTTTGATGCTTTTGAAAAGTGTGGCAACAGTGAATCTCCAGAGATCTTCATTATGTATTGAACCTCTTCTGCCCCATGGTCAAAAAAGGGCTACCAGGGCTCTTCAGGATACCAGGCAGCCCATCTGCATCTGGTGTTTATCATCTGTGTTTGGAGTATGTGAGATGCATGTTTCTGAAATTAACATCCATGAATAACCTGGAATAGCCTTCCTGCCTCTGGGGATGGACCTCTGTGGGGAGAAATAATCAAGTAAGGAAAGAGTCAAATTGTTCCTTGGCTCACTCTCTCCTTACATTACATCTGCATAGTGACCTTGGCTCAAAATGTAATAGGGTTGTGGGAAGTAAGGGAGTCATTGCCATTACACTGCTGGAGAGCTTTGGGACATCTTACGACACAGAAGGGTGGGTTGAGGTGTGTGCTCTAGAGAGGCATGTCAAAACTGGATGTGGGGATGTCACGTAGGAGAGCTGATCAGCTTGAGTTCAGTCTTGCCAAAGCACAGGGTAGGCGCAATTTGCATGAATCAGAAACAATCTAAGGCCTGTTGTAGGAAAGGAGCTGGATTAAGCCACTCTGCTCAGAAAACACAAGCTTCAACTGAGCCACTGCCACCAAAAACAAGGCAAAACCAGCCAGAGAGTCAATGCTGTGTGCAGCACCATTGTCTATCAGCTAATGTATAGAAGTACATACTTGCAGAGCTTTAGTCCAGGAGGTGATAATCTGCCAACAGCTAAAGTATGAAAAGAGGTGCTTGCACACTTTTATTGATGGAGGTAGCAATCTTTGAACAGCAGGCACTGCTGGTATAGCACTGGATTTTGGTACCTGTGTGTTGCAGGCGCAGCAGGTTAGTAGCACTGCCTTATCTTGGCTTAATCTCAGCTAAACACATGTTTCTAGGTTCTTATACCTTGGGGGCTGTACCAGCAACAGTCTCCAGATACACAGAACTACTGTGCACAGAGGATTTGGGACTCCTTGGGATTCCCAGTGGTGTCTTGGCATCCTCTTCAGTCAGGCAGGAGGCTTAAGAGACAGGGTATGCACAGCTGCTGGGATAAGGTCTGTAATTTAGGGGCAAGGCATGTACTTGGAGGAACGGGAACAAACAGTTGGAAGGATAGCGTCAAGAGTATGGTTTTGGAAAGCTGATTTGGAAACAAATGAGGAAAGTAATGGAGTGGGACAATAATGCAATAAAATACGAGCAGAAAGGGGGAAAGTAAGGAAATATGGTGTGTATGAGGGTGTGGTCTGAAAAATATTATTGGTGAGTTTGAATTTTGCATCTCTACTTAGGACTAGAGAAAAGTGCTAGCAAGAATGGAAGAATGGTTGCATTGGTAGCTGAATGGATGTCTCCAGATTGTAGAAATGCACTACAGGCCTCTATGTGCCCAAGACAGCTTTAAAAGGAGAGCACAGGACAAACATAGTGGTTACTCTGGCTGGCAAGCAACCTGCTTACATAAGAAAAATCACAAAATCTGCAGCTCTGAAGGATAGTTTTGTAGATGAACAGTAGACTAGAACATCTAAGATTTGGTTGGAAAAAATTTTAAATTGTTTTTCACCTTAGTTTTCTATTCCCAAATAGTAGAAATAATATATAATAAAAGAAAATTACATTGGATTTTTCTTCTTCTTTTCTTTTTTTTTTTTTCTCTTTGGAGCATAACTTTCTGCACAAAAGCAGAATTACTGTGAGTGCAGCATTCAAGTTTTGGACTAAAAATTCTTCAAAGTAGAAGCTATTCAGCAACAAACAAAATGAGGCTTTGATTTTACTTGGGGCCTCCAGACATTATCACAATAGCATTGTAAGTCTTTGTCCTGGCTTGCTGGGAGAACCACAGTGATACTTGTGACTCCATGAAGCAATGGCACAGACTGTCGCCTCCCTTCTGAACTTCAGTGAGAAAAACGACTTGTACATTCTATTTTCAGCTCTTCACTGTTTTGCTGTATGTCTGTAATTGCAGCAGAACACCCTACCACAGAGAACATGAATGAGCTCAAAAGGATTACTTAAGGGTAGCTTAGAAAAATATCCCAATAAAATTAAAACCCTTCCATAAAGTCTTGTGTAAAGCCCCATGGGAAAAGATATAGAAAGAGAAAACTGCATTGGAGTGCGTCTCCTGTCTACTCACTTTATAAAAAGCAAATTCTTGAGAATAAATGTTTTATTGTGAATGGAAGAGTCCCCTGGACTTGCTGCTTCGGCAGTGGTTGCAGAGGGTTGCAGTCCTAGATCACAGGAACAGGCTCCAATGGAAAGCAATTAATAGCCTCAAACAGTGCCATATGAGCACCAGCACACAGACTACATTTGTACCCTGCCAGGCTGAGCAGACACACAAATTAACTCTCAGTGCATCAGCTCTAGACTCAAAAGCTGTGTACCCCAGTCATCAACTACAGCACTGTGCTGTGGGGCTCAGGGCTGGGCACACCTTAGCTCTTTGCACTGTATTATGCCTTGGAGATGTTTCAATAACTACCTCCCATGAAGGTGGTGCTCTTCCTGGTGATGCCTAGGAAAATATTGAGAGGGGACGTAAAGACAAAAGGAGGTAAAGTGCATTCTATACTAATAAGGCAGGGAAAGGTTAGGTTGACTCTTATCGGGGTTATTTTTAGGCCCAGATTTTCAGAAGCTTTGGCTGCATCATTATTTTAGCTTGCAACTTGAGGCTTCTTTAGAGCTTTTTCCTGGAGAGCAACCAGTCTGAGAATTCAAATTGGGAATATACAGTTGGGACACTTGAAACTGCTGATCAGCTTGAAACTTTTGGTCCAGCCAAGCTTTTACAGAGTTGGTTTGGTTTTATTTTTAAGCTGTGAATAATAATTTATGTATTTTAAATAAAGCATTCCTTGAGCATATTTTCAATGACTTGAGTTTACAACCCACGATCCCTGTATTGCAGAAAAAGTATTTCAAGATTTTGGAGCTCACTTATCTTTTTGCTCCTCAGCTTTCGCAGACATAAAACGGAGTCAGTAATCTCACCTCAAAATGCGTGCCATGATCTGCTAGCATTGTACACAGCCACAGTTGAAGAATTTCTGGTGTTTAGAGATAAAGATCAACAGTTCATGTTCCTAAAAATATTACAGAAAATGATAAAGATAAAACACATAGTATAAAACAGCACTTCTCTGTGGGCCTTGGAGCAGTTTCTCTTTCATAATATTCAGTTCAAAATGTATGGGGAGATGGGCAGATATGCTGTTCTTAACAGAATCACTGACTATTAAAAGGGTGTTTCCTTGAAATTGTCTTTGGGTCATGCAGTGGTCAGCTTTTACCATACAGGCTAGGTCCTTCTTTACTCTTATAATGCTCTTCACACCTGTTTCTGAGTGATTCACACACCTACAGCTCTCCCCAGAGCTGAGTTAGCATGAAAGCCATGTTGTGTCTTCATAACTGGTTTGACGGTTTCCTGAAACATGCACTTTTGTGTTTGTGGAGAAAAAGGCTTATTAAGTAATTACACGTGCTTAAAATCAGAACTCTCACAGATGTGAATCTCGATATTGTATTCTTGTTTATGAAGAGTGATGTGTTAGATCTTGAGTGAATGGCCAAAGGCTGGTGCATGTATGACAAGACGAGGTATTTTGGCAGGGAAAGGGTAAAGACTAAGGAAGAAGTGGTCAGTCTGCACTCTGGATTCTCCTTTGAATTTCACTGAGAATACAACCCCATACTGCTGAGGCCATGAGATAAGCTAAACCCAAGCATGGTTTTTTTAAACCCAGGTACAGAATTTCAGGACCCATAGCCCTTGAAGTTAGCACATGCCTCTAGGGGTGTGCAGCTTCATGCTGCATGTGCAGCAAGACTACCTGCATCCAGTGTGCAGCACCTGGAGCTGTCTGCAGAGTCTCTGGCTGCCTTCACTGCTCAGCATCAATCGTGTGATATTGCTACCAAGGCAGATAGAGCATGGGCATGAGCATGGGCATGAGCAAAACTTGTCTCTAACTTACATCTGAACAGAGGTGAGTTCAGCCTTGATTATGGCCCACAAGTGCAATAAAGCCAGAGAGACCTGTTTGTGAGATCAAGTTAGAGGATCTCTTGTCTCTATCTGTAATTAGGACCGTATTGTTCTAGTCCAATACCTCTGACAGATACAGTGGTATTCCCCAGAAATACAGATTTACTTAACAGCATACTAGCTGGGATGGGACTTTAAAAAAGAGATGAAGAAACTTAAGGGATCCAGGTGCGATTCTGTCAGAAGTTCGCAAGGACTTCAACCTTCAGATCTGCACGTTACTTGTGAAAGGAAAAATCTTGTGTGGTTAAAAATAAGAACCACATGAAATTTCACTTACTGTGGGTGACTTCCAATACCACTCTTCACTTATACACTGGCCCACTCTTTGCTTGTACACTGGCCCAGACAAGTTAAATAGATCTTGCCCAACCCAATCTTCTAAAGGACGAAAATAAGTCAGGTGGGAAAATGTAGTTTATGTTTGCCAAAAGTACTTTAGTCTCTACACCTTTAGATTATGTTGTTTCCTAAAAATGAAACCATTAAGGATGTTGTGTAACCTAGGAAGGCAAGATAGCAACCACTAACATTTCAATGTTAGCTAGGAATGAATGGCGAATGATTGGTGGGAATGGTGACAGTGGTGACGTTGACAGTAGAAGAAGGGCTCCTTCAGACTTAATTGAAAGTAAACTGAGGCAGGGACATATCTGCGAAGGAGAGCTGGAAAGGCCATGGGCAAGTCATCTGGGTAATGGTCATGGGTTGGAAATTATATCTGAGGAGTAACTTCTCTCCCTGAAACGGATCCAAATTTTAAGCTCAACCAGAACTTTGTTAAGCCAAAAGGTGAGGGCCCGCCAAATTTGAAATAAAAATTACCTTATCCTGGTAAAGTTGATTTCACTATTTATTTTATTGCTGATGACATATTTATTGTGGCAGTGCAGGCAGGTCCTGCAGTGAAGCCTCAGATGGTGGTTGGGGCACTGTTTGCAAACCTAGAAAAGCCTTAGGCTTCTTCTGCGCTAGGATCAGGCCAGTGACTGGTGAGTCGGAGGTGACTACAAGAGGCTTAGCCAACAGCTGAATCAGAGGCAGCAAGATCCCCAGGGTCTCTCCCATACCTCACTGAGTACCTTATGTTTGCTAGGTCTAAGGTTGAACTTTTTAAAGTTTGTATTTGTGCTGGCACAAACACTGCTTAATAGTAACCGACTTATCCTTTGTTGTCTATTACTCCCATTAGGTAAGATTTATAAATAGCTCTTGCTTTATATTCTTCTTTTCCGACATCATCCTTGTCCATCAAAGCACCCAACACACCCATATTATTTTTATGTAATTAAGTTTTCCATTTTAATTTCAGTGACCTCCCTCAGATTGGCCCTCTCCCACAGGCAAAGTGATTATAAGGCAGACAGTGCTACCTCAGCACAATGTTATTTAGATGTGGTCACTAACCAAACCCCCAGATAACCACCTCAACTCAACTCAGCATCCAAATTTGGAGCAATCGTGAAATGGTCTGAATGTAGCCATCCAAATCTATTACAGTACACAAATCTGAGGTGGATTTACTAAAAATCTCAACCTGAATCCATGGAATAGAGAATGTTTTATTTTTCACATCTAAAGTAGCACAGTGAAACACTTCTGATTCTCTCAGCTGTGTGGTTTCCCAGGGTTTTTGCCACTTATGTCAGGTGATCCATGAATCACAGCTCTTCTCTTGGTGGACAGCTGGTGGATGCTGCTGAAGTACTGGTACTGTCCACATCACACAGCTGGTTTGAAGGATGTTTGAGATCATGGCAGCCTATTTCCTTCAGTTGTCTTTCACCATTCCCATTCTACCTGTGGAGGGGAATATCTAGTCTTGGATCTCGTATCAGATTTGTTCACAGCACTGCATACCCCAAAGGTAAATGCACACTCTTCTTATGGCTTGTTGGCTGCTGTCAAACACAGCCTTTCTTACAGACCACAACCACCTAGAATCAGTATCACTTATTGAATTTTACATTCTGTCCCTTATTAACAGAGATTAGCATCCTTTTTTATTCTCCCCCCACACCCTCCCAAAGGGTGGCTGCCTTGGCACGAAGTTTTCAACATCTTTTTCCATAAAAAATCTTCCCAGATAAATCTTTTCCACAGCCTGCATGCTGATTCCCAATGGTTCTTTTTTAGCACATTTTCCCCAGAGAAGCACAGCAAACTTTATAAATGGTTTTTAAACACAGTTATTTTGTATTCATATAGTATTTCCATACAGTCAGTACTGCAAAAGACTATTCATTTAGTGTGGAGTGGCAGTGCAGAGGCAGAAGGATGTTGTTCACAGCCTGCATCCCTGTAACTGTAGTCAGTCAGACTTATGTTTCTAGGGCTTTCAGCAGCAAACTAGGTCAGTGGGGCCCTCTACATCAAAGCTTCTCCTTCGACACTGTAAATCGCATGCTTTTATACTATTCCTACTGTACACTGTGTTCTTCTGTAATTACAAATGTATGTTTCCCATCACCACAAAGACTTCACATTGCTCAAAGGAAATCTCTCTTCAAAGGCTTTAAACTGTTGAAGGGTAGGCCCCCTTCTGAGAGCTACCATTGCTCCGGGTGATTCCTTCTTTAACTCATCCACAGTAGAACCACCAGTCAATTCAACTGGCCTGCATCACACCGTGTCTGAACTGGCCTCAGGGTTGCATTTCAGCTTTGGAAAACAGCATTGCAGAATTTAAAAATGAAGACGTAAAAAAAAAATAAAGAAAAAAGAGGGGAAAAAATGGAAGAAAATGAAGAAAAAGCAATAAACTGATTTATTCATACTCATCTGGTCCCAAAACCATGAGACTTGTGTTAATTAATGTTCTTCACCAGCTCAAACTTACGATAAGAGAGCACATGGCATTTTCATTTGCTATTTGTACCTTGAAGAAAATGATAATCAGGATGCATTAGCAGAAAAAAAACCCCACAATTAAAAAAAGACAGCAAGGAATACATAGAAAAAATGGTTTTTAAAATTCATTCTATGAAAACATGTATATGTGTATATATATAGAAACACATGTGTAATGACCTATACATGTATGTAGCTAAAATAAAAACTCTGAAAACATTCCCTTCTGTGATAGCACTCAATACCACAAGTAATTCCATTGAAGCTAATGTTTTCTTTTGAGCAATGACTTATGACAGCAAATGCTAATAAATATTTGCAGGATTGGGTCTTTAAATTAAGGGGTATTTAATGCTAACATTTGAAACTCATACTTGAAAAGCATTCATGAATTAAGATAATTAATCATATGGTAGTAGCTACACACTATATTAGTTTTATAACTAATTATATATGAAAACGAGGAGTTATCTGCCTCACATTCTTTAGAAAACTGGGCCTGTGGATTGCTAAGGTCACACAGGAATGCTATGACACATCAATAAGCCAGTTTTTCGTGTTCCTTGTAAGCATCTTAACCCTGAATACCTTGCTTCTCAGTTACCTTCCCTTTGGCCTATGACTTGGCTCCCCTCGACTAAAGTCTCTCTACTGTACACTCTCTCTTTCTCCTCATTTCAAACACAAAATGTGTTTTTATATATCTTACCCTATTCCAATCGTTTGTTGGATTTCACTGCTGCTGCTGCTGGCATCTTGACAATCCTTGACAAAATTCAACTGATGTCAAAAGATGTTCTCCGAACATTGAGCGGTTTTTGACATCAAAATATTTGACAAATATGATTAGATGTGGATAAATATATTATCATTATCATAACAGGGCCATTCCTGGGGATGAAATCTGCATTCCAAAAAGGATACTCAAGGAAGAAAAAGCATCCTTGTTCTGGATAAAGAATATCTTCACCAGGAGTTACATGATACCACAATGGGTTATAATTTAATTTAAAAATTCAAAGCAAGCAAATCTTGCTAATCTTTAGGACAGACTTTGGATTTACATGAGCTGTAGGGGTGGAAGGATAACTTGTGAACTCTGTCTGCAAAAGCTGAAAAAATCCACCTAATGGAATAATAGCTGTGTGTCACAGCTTGTCAGGGTGGCATCCTTCACTTTGTAACCTCATAAAAAACCCCATTGAAGCTCAAGCTACCATTAACTGCTGCTTACAGGAACAGAAGTAACTGGTTGTGTATTGCCAATTGCTTTTCTGCAGGAGAACACCACTGACAGACTTTGCTTGGTTAGTCAAAAGGGAAGGCAAAAATACCAGCTTAAATTTTTTTATTCTTCACTTCAGGCAGTTTAATAATTCAGCATTCTCTCCCTTTTCCAAACTTGTTTTATTCTGATTGTACAAATGCCAAGCTTTCAGTAAGAATTACCTCCTCCATGGCATCTGCATGTGACCAAGGCTTCCAGACTCAGTGGGAAACCATCTTTATTATTTGTATTGCCGGAGCAGCCCACAGTTCACGTCAGAAACCAAGAGTCATAGTGCAAACTGCTCAACAACTGCAGTCAGAATGTCCATTCCCTGAAGACTTCTGGCCTAAACCTAAAGACTCTGGCTGTACACATACAAGCAATAGCAACAAAACATTTTCTACTGATACTAAACTTGGTTCAAAAGATTCAGATACACATTTCTATACTTTCTGTATAGAAATCTTTTGAGAATGGGACTTTCCCCTGTTCCATTGGTTAAATTGAAATGAAATTGGGCAACAGAGGGATATAGTTTCAATCTTCAACACTTCTTAAAATCATCATGGGTATCTTAAAGCCACTATGGCATATAATGTATTTTAAATCCACATTCATATATTACAATACAAGTGAAATGTCTCTGCACGCCTTCAGTAAACCCCTGAATTAGATTTACACAATTTCAGACACAGTTTATGTGGAAGACTGTTGTGAATGTGCTCCTGTTAACTCAGAACAAAGTTTAATAAGTGAAAACAGCATAGGAAGCATGAATGGAAACCTCCCCTCTACTTTCTGCTTCAATTTTACTTTTGGTTCAATAAGAGCTGAACAAGTCCCTAGTACAGAAACTAAGGACAATTCTTTCAGTTACTCTGCTTTTTATCCTGCTCTATTTCCAGATGGTATTAAGCAAAATTCAGGGGAATGGTCCTGATATTTTTGAGAATGTTAACTTTATTTCAAAAATGTCCAAAACGGATCATGTCTAGGACCAAAAACATCGTGGTTTTGTGGGAAGAAAGATGTTTCATTGCCTGTGATGTTAGGATTAAAACATACAAGACTCAATTGTATAGAGTCTCCAATTATACTTTTGCTCAGCAGAATCCTTGCAAGAAGATATATGCAAACTAGAAAAGGAATTTCATCTTTAACTCATTAGTTTTCCATGGAAAAACCACATGGCTGGACATTAAAGCACAACTCTATCATTCAGTACAGGCTGTGCTTTCATATTTTTCTGAGCTAGAGCAGACAGCAAGCTATTCTATGTGTGTTCTGATTTTAATAACACAAGAAAAAGAACTTAAAATTAATTGAAGTCAATAGGAAAAAAAATTCAGAGGCCCCAGTCAAGTTCCAAATATTGTATTTTGGGTTTTCTAACTTTTCTCACAGGCAGTTTTTCTCTACTCTGCCATGAATACTGTTGCTATACTTCCTTTACCATAATAAAGGCTACAAAAAATCAAACCTTATAAGGGCAAGAATGGTGACAAATTATAAAACTTCTAATTGCAAATTCTTTGGACATTTACTATTCTTTTTTATATCGAAACACTGGCACAAAATCTCTTTCCTGTAAAGCCCAACTTTGTATGACCAGTTAAGCCTCTAGACAGCAAATAAACAGGAAATGTGTGAATACAGGGAAGTGTTTCAAGTTTGATTATCTGACTTTTTTGGGGTGACCAATGGACTTACTGATAATATAAAAGACTTATTTCAGAAAATCATGGCCTACATACTGTGGGTTTTGCTCTCACTTAATGTATCATCTAATATTTGAACATGACCTATTGTCCTTTTGTGTAGCAGAACTTGTTAGGTGGGGTTTTTTTAACATAAAAAACTTTGTTCTCCTCAAGGTGCTCTTACTCAAGATCCCATCTGTGGTTGCACTTGAGCTACTGTCATTACTGGGTTGCAATACAGCAGTCCCCTAGAGCATCTCCCATATGTTTAATAGTGCCTGTCTGACAAGTAATTTCATGAAATTCTGTGTTAGCTGTATTAGTCATTTCAGTATGCTATCATTCTGATGATAAAGTATGGGACTCGAGCAGTCCTGCTAAACCCACATCATCACGGCAAACATCTCAAAAAGCATGTCAAAGTTTTCCCACATAGGAAAATCCACTAGTAGATAAGAAACTTATTCTGAAAGCTTTTGAAGTGGGCTGTTGTTTGCTTTTAAGAACATCCGTAGTTTTGTACTTCCATGTATTCAATGATTCTTTAAAATAAAGGTGCATAAGAAAATTAACTTAGTGGATAACCCAGAGAAAATACATTTGCCTTGGACTTTGGAAAGGTCTTTTTGACTAATGACTTTTTCTGTGCTGTTTAAGTCTTCGGGCTTTCTGGGGGAAGTGCAGAAGAGACATCCTCCAGCTCTTCATCAGACAGAAGTCCTCTGGACAGAAAGCATCTGCCATCTGAGCAATGAAATGCTGCTCACTTGAAACTCCATATTCACTCCCTCATGGGATGAGTAAACCTGGGAGACAGAGGGCAGGACGACTAAGCTTGCGTTTGTAAACTGTGAGCCATGCACAGCTTCTGCTGGGGGAACACTCTCCTGGTGTGTTTGTTTGTTTGCTTTATTTTATTTGTTCTTCTGTTTACATTTTAAATCAGATTTACTTCCTAAAATGCCAACAAACTCAGCCTAATGCTCATGCCAAAATGCATCTGTGCCAAGAACATATGAAAGGGCACTAGAATATATACTTGTATCGAGTCAACAGATGTACAGAGAGTGAGCTGAGAATTTAACTCGCTGAACAGTACATTCATGTACCAAAGTGCTGATTCATTACCCTGCCAGTGAGGCAAGGGTGAGAGAAGCCAGCAGCACGCACACAGGTCCCACTGTTATCACCAGCGCTCGCCCACAGACACAAACCGAGGGCGCTGACCTTGGCAGGTTTGTTGGAGCTACTGTTTAAACAAATGCCTTGTGTGCTGTAGCAAAATACAAACCTGCATTGACTAAAAATAAATTTAAGTCTTTCTTTATATTGAACTCTTGACAAATATGTAGAGATAGAACATCACAGGAGTGGTGCCCTCAGCGCTTTTGCTGGGCCTCGTTAGCTCCAGCACAGGACCACAGATCCAGCATCCACTAGCCAGCTAGGGGAAACAGGAGAAAACCTGGAATCTATCTGCATCTCCCACCAGTATACAGCCATCCAGATATAATGAGCCCTCTGTGTGTGCACCAGTGAATAAGAAACAACTGGATGTTAAGGGAACTGTTAACCCTCAGCACCTTATGATATTCACAAATCCTTTGAGGATATTGTTGACAAATGAGCAATATATCAGTAACCTCCTCAAACATAGGAGTTATTGGAACATGGCGGAAAATAACACAATGCCAAAGAAATGGCTTACGCTTTTCAAATTCCAGAGAAGGAGTTAAAATTAAAAAAAAAAAAAAAA